>SAYR01017467.1:719710-754573 GCA_004382745.1 Argopecten irradians irradians | reverse complement strand
CCCCTCTGTCCCAAAGGGTCGGACCTAACTCGTTTATATTAAAATATGATTGTCCTTCCCCAGTGATGTTTCACACAAAATATGGATGCATTAATCTGCTCAAGGGTTAAAGAGGAGTAGGCTTTTAAAGCCAATTTCATCAAAATTCCCCCTTTTGAGCCCCGCCCCTCTGTCCCCTTGGGTCGGATCTATCTTGTTTAAATAAAATATGACAGTCCTTCCCTTATGATGTTTTACATAAAATATGCATGAAATCCACTCAAGGAATAAGGAGACGTAGGATTTTTAAGCTAAAACAAGTACTCATTGTAACGAACACCAATACAGAATCCCCAAACCACCCTCTCCCTCCTCCTCCCCATCATCACTTGCAACAAATCAAGAATGCAGTTGCTCAATGTATGAACATCTTCAACGAATTTTTGAGGTACTTTCATATTCAATGAATTGCCGACGAAAATTTGAAAATTTTCATTGAAATCAAAGACCGAAATAAAAAAAACAGAAAATTGGCCCAGCGGCCATCTTGGAATACCAAAATCTTTACGAAAATGTTGCCTGTTGTTCATGGCCCCTTAAAAGCCTTATAGACCAATTTTCGTTGAGATCGGAGACCGAAACCTGAAAACAGGAAGTGGGCCAGTGGCCATCTTGGAATACCAAAATCTTTAGATAAATGTTTGTATGTTGTTTGTCATGCATTAAAACCCCTAAAGACCAATTTTCATGGAGATTGGAGACCCAAACCTGAAAACAGGAAGTGGGCCAGCAGCCATCTTGGAATACCAAAATCTTTACAAAAATGTTTGTATGTTGTTCGTCATCCATTAAAACACCTAAATTTTCATCGAGATCGGAGTCCGAAACCTGAAAACAGGAAGTGGGTCAGTGGCCATTTTGGAATACCAAAATTGTTATATAAAATATGATTGACCTTCCCTAATGATGTTTTACACCAAATATGGAAGAATGCCACTCAAGGGTAAAGGATGAGTAGGATTTTGAAGCCAAATTTCATCAAAGTTCCCCCTTCTGAGCCCCACCCATCTGTCCCCAGAGGTCGGACCTAAATTGTTTATGCAAAATATGATTGTCCTTCCCCAATCATGTTTCACACCAAATAAGGATGAAATCCATCCAAGGATGAAAGAGAAGTAAAATTTTAAAGCTTAAAATAAGAAAATTTGCTCTTTTGGTCCCCACCCCTTGGTCCCTAGGGGTCGGAACAAGCTCATCTATATAAAATATGATTGCCCTTTTCCAATGATATTTCACACCTAATATGGATGAAATCCATCCAAGGAAGAAGAAGGTAGGATTTTAAAGCTTAAATTAATTTCCCCTTTTTGGGCCCCGCCCCTCTGCCCCTAGGGGTCGGACCAGTCTCATTTGTATAAGATATGACTGTCCTTCCCTAATGATGTTTCACACCAAATATGGATGAAATCAACCCAAGGATGAAGGAGGAGTAGGATTTTAAAGCTTAAAATAAGAAAATTTGCACTTTTGGGGCCCACCCCTCAGTACTTTGGGGTCGGACCAGGCTCATTTATATACAATATGACTGTCCTTCCCTAATGATGTTTCAAACGAAATATGGATGAAATTAACCCAAGGATGAAGAAGGAGTAGGAATTTAAAGCTAAAATTAAGAAAATTTGCCCTTTTGGGGCCCCACTCCTCAGCCCCTAGGTGTTGGACCAGGCTCATATATATAAAATATGACTGCCCTTCCCTAATGATGGTTCAAACTAATATGTATGAAATCAACACAAGGATGAAGGAGGAGTAGGATTTTAAAGCTTTAAATAAGAAAATTTGCCCATTTGGGGCCCCACCCCTCAGCCAATAGAGGTCGGACCAATCTCATTTATATAAAATATGATTGTCCTTCCCCAATGATGTTTCACACCAAATATGGATGAAATCCATCCAAGGATGAAGGAGAAGTAGGATTTTAAAGCTAAAATTATGAAAATTTGCCCTTTTAGGGCCCCACCCCTCAGCCCCTAGGGGTCGAACCAGGCTCATTTATTTAAAATATGACTGTCCTTCCCTAATGATCTTTCACACCAAATATGGATGAAATCAACACAAGGATGAAGGAGGAGTAGGATTTTAAAGCTTAAAATAAGAAAATTTGCCCTTTTGGGGCCCCATCCCTCAGCCAATAGGGGTCGGACCAAGCTCATTTATATAAAAAATGATTGTCCTTCCCCAATGATGTTTCACACCAAATATGGATGAAATCCACTTAGCGGTTAAGGAGGAGTAGCGTTTTAAAGGAAAATGTTTACGCACGACGGACGGCGGATGACGATGACTATAGGTCATATTACCCAAAGTTCGGGTCAGATGACCTAAAATTCAGATTTTAGAATTGGTTACCATGACAATCATCCCAAGAATGCATTAATTATCAATTTTGCTCACTTTTTGTCTAAGAAACCATACAGCGCATCCTTGATCATACTTTTTTCTCAAAGATGTATCGGAAGTGCATAAATATTCTCAGTAAATGTTATGGGCAAAAACAACACATAGTCCTTCAAGTGAATAGTCGGGCAAAGAAAACCAGTCTAAATGCGTTCATTGGCCTTCCAAAAGTTCTCACAGATTAATAGGACGGTCAAGTTCTGCTTAGTTTCGCAGTTCTGACCACTAAAGTAAAGAAAAGTTGAAAGCATTGAAAGCGAGACTGCGTGGAAATGTAACCACAGACGTTAGTGAGCAGGGAGGACGTTTTAGAATTCCCATACTTTAAATTATTTTTTTCGTACGCAGACAGATTTTGACGAGAGATTTTATTTTTCTATTTCATAAGAAATAATACTGGATACATTCACACCATTTTCACCAACTTTAGCCATCCTTGCCCGACTGTTCACTTTCAAAATCCATTATTTCCTTTGTGTTTGTGTTTTTGAATTCTCTAAACGACAAAACAATGAATTACTTCACTAAAATCTACGAAACAAGACTAAAGTTGCCAATGTTGGCTATTGTGTATTGATCTACAATTAAAATATGTGTAATAGATCTTTTACAAACTTGAGCAGTCAGAATCATCTACAGAATATTAGTTGTTAACTATAATTTTTAACAGTCTTTTTTTCAATTTATCTGAACTAGCTATATATATGTTTAATGACAAATTGACATCTACGCGAAAAAAAGCAAGGAAGGATCTTGACGGGCACTTTAAAAAGTCAAAAAAAAATAATCGTTCGTCAAACTGTGATCTGAAGGCAATCAGGCATAAACACGCCACATTTTCACTGACACTTCATTCTACGTAGATCTTACATTCCATTTGAGGTCACAAAAGGGTATGTGTTTGCACAACATGCATGGTAATTTTGGTGTTGTACTCTTTTTGCCCTAGAACTAATACGGACGCTCTGACGACATACTCACGACGTGTTGGTGATAATGATATAGCGAGATGGATTACTTGGCGTATATATCAGATCATAAAGATCATCAGAACGTGATCTCTAAAAGTTTGTTTTTAGATTCTCTGTATTTCGAATAAGAATATGAAAAGGTACTTTAATAAATATAACCACAAGGTTGTTATGAAAAAATATGATATCAAAAACAATTAATTGGTACGCCGTTATTTCCAAAGGATCAAATGATACAAGTGGGTTACCAGGATCGTCATACAAATTTTGAATGTCGTCAGAGCACTGGTATGGGTTTTCGTGTTGGGTTGAAAAGACTGTAACACCCAGACTCATTGTACATCCCAGTTCGAATTACTTTCCCTGATCATTTTATAACTTTATCTAGAACCGAACCATGCTTTATAGTCAACCAACCAAGTAACGTTACCATTTACAGGTTTCACGCCCAGGATAGGGTAGTCTGTTGCGGTCTTCTTATCGTCCAGAAGTGAGAACAGTATATCGTGTTTCTTATGTCCAGTCACCAGGACAAAGACTTGTCTTCCTTTATTTATCAAAGATAATGTCAATGTCATTCTGGATTTATCTGTGTCCATGGCAACGATTGACGAGATCTCGTGAGACTTGCCTGGGAAGAGTGAAGCAGTGTGTCCGTCCGATCCCAATCCGAGAAGAATTAAGTCAAATTGTAGATCAGGAATGTGATGTCGGATTTCGTCTTCATATAAAATATTTCCCTTATCATCCGGGCTACAAACGCGGCCAGTAAACTGCACTGGCATAGGGTGGATATTCACGAAAGGAATCGGGATGTTTCTTATCAGATTATCATCCAATAATTTAAAATTTGATTCCTCCAACTGACGAGAGACGCATCGTTCGTCTACCTGCCAGATGTGTATGAACTCCCATGGAATATGCTGATATTTTTCAACTAAGAATTGCAACAATTTTGTAGGCGTTTTTCCGCCTGAAAATGCGATATTAAATGCATTAGAAATTTTCAAGCGGTCGTTTATAGCATTGGCTATGAACTCTGCAGTAGCCTGAACGAGCGAATCTTCAGTAGGTTTAGCCACCAGTGGATGGCCAAGGTAGTTAGATGGAAGAGATGCAAACAGGTGGTCCAAAGTGTTATCTAAAATAGTATAGTGAGCATCAGAAAACATATAATGTAGACCGTCTGAAGTCAGTTTAAAATTTAATGAACGGTCTTCATTTGGTTGATACAAACGCGGAGGGACTTCTTGCAGTTCATTTAATACGGGTGACCAAAGTCGCCAAAGACTAAGAAGACGCTCCTTCGCGACAAAACTGTCCCTCTTTCCATTAAACATATCTTCAACAACTGCCACATAGGCCGGATGGTTTTCCTTTGGCACAAGGAATGTAAAATCATTCAGACTCTGTCCGTACAAGGCGATATCGTCTGCAGTTATAGGCAAGTCTTTCATAGACATAGGTATTGAAGGCTTAAATAGATCCTTCGAAACTAAAATGCCAGCCGATGGCAAATTCCCATGACCAATTTGGAAAATTATCTGTTTTTGTCCTTTCCAATGACTGCCATTATGATGCCGACATCCGGCTATACAGAAGTCGTTTTCTTTGAATACTATGCGAATAAAACTTGAACGTTCATCTAAATGTTTCCCTGAGACTAAGAGGAAGGGAACACCTCTCCAGCGTCGGTTTTTCACCGACACACGGGCGGCACCAAAGGTAGGGGTGAATTTGGATAACGTCACATTTTCTTTTTCCGTCTGTGCCTGCATGACGTAATCAGCATACTGACCAATCAGAACAGACTTCCTGTTGACAGGCTGAACCTGTGACATCAACTGCAGCCTACTGTTGTCAACCTGGTGTGTATTGGTGATTTCGTCTGGAAGCTCCATGGCAACAAGGGCGAGCAACTCAGTCAAATGATTTTGCATCACATCTCTAATTATTCCGTATTGATCATAAAAGTCTATTCGTCCTGCAAACAAAATTGCTGTTTGTCAGATTTGATTTTGTTTCAAACAATTTTTAATAAAGTAAATGTAACATAATGTATACGTTACATGATTTAACAAATTACATCACTTGCTGAGGAAAAATGTGGCATTTTATGAATTAATAATGAATTGATCAAAGACGTATTTAAAAAACTAGGATAGGACGAATGCGAAATGTTGCTGGACAAGAAGGAATGCTCTTTGTTTATCTTCTGAAAATATAGTTGGCCGGATAATCTACTCCGGACCTTGGTCATCTAATTAATTACCCGGTACAATAAAGGTGGCAGGTTAATGAACTGTATCTACTCAACAGAATGATTGCTGAGTGATTGACTGAGTCATACAATAAATAGTTGTGTTCGGTGACCCTACCGGTCCTAAAGTCCATTACAAAAACTATATAGGTTAGAATGAGTTTAATTTTCTTGTCTCACTGCAAAACAATGTTGACAATAACAAATCAACAAAGAAAATCCTACTTATCTTTGTAAAATGATGTGACTGGGAAGTCGGAAACACATACATTATTTTATGTTTGGCCTTAATCGCCCCTCGCTGGATTATATACTTGATCAAAAGAAAGGTTGATGAATCATCTACGAAGGATAAAAGTGAAAATGGTTTGATAGTTTATTGGAATCGAATGTGGTTGAATATGCTTGAATGGACATATATCTAGAGACATTGGATTATTTATGGGTATTGGCATGAGGTTGGCCTACAAAATTTGGCGATTATTATCTAGGAACATGACTAGCTAAATATGTTATAATTATCTTACGGTATTGACATCAAGGGCCTGGTTGTTCAAAATTTAATAATCTTGATCATATGTCTAGTGAAACATTTTCTGCAGAAAATGCAACTTTATCATCTGAATAAAAATTAAAGAATTGAAGGAGCACTGCAGATAAAACTGAAATTTTGTCAAAGCTTTAAAAACATAAATAATTTATCTTCATCTTTATCGTAAGATATTGTCATTAACCTGTAATTAACCTACTCACCTTTTGAACAACTGCGCCCAAGTGACTTGAATACATGTAATAACTGATATTGCCATGAAGGCGACTGCATTATCTACTGGTATGGACATGAATGTGACTGGATTATCTACAATGTACTGGCATGGACATGAAGGTGACTGGATAATCTACTGGTATGGTCATGAAGGTGACTGGATTGTCTACTGGTTTGGTCATGAAGGTGACTGGATTATCTACTGGTATGGACATGAAGGTGACTGGATTATCTACTGGTATGGACATGAAGGTGACTGGATTATCTACTGGTATGGACATGAAGGTGACTGGATTATCTACTGGTATGGCCATGAAGGTGACTGGATTATCTACTGGTATGGACATGAAGGTGACTGGATTATCTACTGGTATGGCCATGAAGGTGACTTAATTATCTACTGGTTTGGTATGAAGGTGACTGGATTATCTACTGGTATGGCCATGAAGGTGACTGGATTATCTACTGGTATGGACATGAAGGTGACTGGATTATCTACCGGTATGGACATGAAGGTGACTTAATTATCTACCGGTATGGACATGAAGGTGACTGGATTATCTACTGGTATGGACATGAAGGTGACTGAATTATCTACTGGTTTGGTCATGAACGTGACTGGATTATCTACTGGTATGGACATGAAGGTGACTGGATTATCTACTTGTTTGGTCATGAACGTGACTGGATTATCAACCGATATTGACATGAAGGTGACTGGATTATCTACTGGTTTGGTCATGAACATGACTTAATTATCTACCAGTATGGACATGAAGGTGACTTAATTATCTACCGGTATGGTCTTGAAGGTAACTGGATAATCTTCTGGTATGGACATGAAGGTGACTGGATTATCTACTATCCCAAGTGACTTGATTACATGTAATAACTGATATTGTCATAAAAAATGTATTAACTTGTGGTATTGTCATGAAGGTGACTGCATTATCTACTGGTATGGACATGCAAGTGACTTGATTTTCTACTGGTATGGACATGCAAGTGACTTGATTTTCTACTGGTATGGCCATGAAGGTGACTGGATTATCTACAATGTACTGGCATGGCCATGAAAGTGACTGGATTATCTACAATGTACTGGTATGGACATGAAGGTGACTGGATTATCTACAATGTACTAGCATGGACATGAAGGTGACTGGATTATCTATTGGTATGGACATGAAGGTGACTGCATTATCTACTGGTATGGACATGAAGGTGACTGGATTATCTACTGGTATTCATGGACATGAAAGTGACTGGATTATCTACAATGTACTGGCATGGACATGAAGGTGACTGGATTATCTACTGGTATGGACATGAAGGTGACTGCATTATCTACTGGTATGGACATGAACGTGACTGGATTATCTACTGGTATGGACATGAAGGTGACTGGATTATCTACAATGTACTGGCATGGACATGAAAAAGACTGGATTATCTACTGTTATGACCATCAAGGTGACTGGATTATCTATTGGTATGGACATGAAGGTGACTGCATTATCTACTGGTATGGACATGAAGGTGACTGGATAATCTACTGGTATGGACATGAAAGTGACTGGATTATCTACTGGTATGGACATGAAGGTGACTGCATTATCTTCTGGTATGGACATGAATGTGACTGGATTATCTACAATGTACTGGTATGGACATGAAGGTGACTGGATTATCTACTGGTATGGACATGAAGGTGACTGGATTATCTACAATGAACTGGCATGGACATGAAAGTGACTGGATTATCTACTGTTATGGCCATGAAGGTGACTGCATTATCTACTGGCATGGACATGAATGTGACTGGATAATCTACTGGTTTGGCCATGAAGGTGACTGGATTATCTACTGGTATGGACATGAAGGTGACTGCATTATCTACTGGTATGGACATGAAGGTGACTGGATTATCTACAATGTACTGGCATGGACATGAAAGTGACTGGATTATCTACTGGTATGGCCATGAAGGTGACTGGATTATCTACAATGTACTGGCATGGACATGAAAGTAACTGGATTATCTACAATGTACTGGTATGGACATGAAGGTGACTGGATTATCTACAATGTACTGGCATGGACATGAAGGTGACTGGATTATCTACTGGTATGGACATGAAGGTGACTGGATTATCTACTGGTATGGACATGAAGGCGACTGGATTATCTACTGGTATGGACATGAAGATGACTGGATTCTCTACTGGTATGGACATGAAGGTGACTGGGTTATCTACTGGTATGGACATGAAGATGACTGGATTATCTACTGGTATGGACATGAAGGTGACTGGATTATCTACTGGTATGGACATGAAGGTGACTGGATTATCTACAATGTACTGGCATGGACATGAAAGTGACTGGATTATCTACTGGCATGGACATGAAGGTGACTGCATTATCTACTGGTATGGACATGAAGGTGACTGCATTTTCTCACATAGATAGCCATGTAAGATAGAGTTGTCCCATGAAAGACAGCTATGTAAGATAAATCTATCTTACATAGCTGTGACGTCACAATTGAAAAAACAATGAGATGACGTCATGTCAGCCAAAGTTGACGTCATTTTTCTTCTATTTCGATTAATTTGTCGGATTTATTTACCATTTCATTTGTTTAATTTGCATTTCAAACCATTTTACCTAAGATTTCTTGTTTATATTTTCAATATAAACCAAACTTTGATGAGCTCTTTCGAATGGCGTTCTTATTTTTAAAATCGATCGATTATTTAAGAAGTTAAGATTTTGTCACAAAATAGCTGCCTCACCTTTCGTGCAAGTAATTCGACAAGCAATGTGAGAAAATAACTCTTTCATATGTAAATTATGTAGGATAGAACTATTCCACCCTCGGGTACAGAATTTTGGGTCAGAAACCTCGGCAAGCCTCGGTTCTGACCCAAAATTCTGTACCCTCGGGTGGAATAGTTCTATCCTACATATGTACATATGAAAGAGTCATACGCTAAAATTCTACTAGGTATGGGACATGCAAGCTTGACTTGATTTTCTACTGGTATGGCCATGAAGCGACTGGATTCTCTAATGGTATGGACATGAAGGTGAACTGGATTATTCTACTGGTATGGAACATGAAGGTGACTGGTATATCTACTGTATGGACATGACGTGACTGGATTATTATTGTATGGACATGAAGGTGACTGGATATCTACTGGTAATGGACATGAAGGTGACTGGATTATCTACTTGGTATGGACATGAAGGTTGACTGGATTATCTACTTGGTTTGGTCGATGAACTGGTGATTATCTACTGGAATGGACATGAAGGTGACTGGATTATCTGACTGGTATGGACATGAAGGTGAACTGGATTATCTACTGTATGGACATTGAAGGTGACTGGATTATCTACGTTGAACTGAATGTGAATATATCTCTTGTTTGGTCTGGGAACGTGACTGCTGGATTATCTACTGGTATGGACATGAAGGTGACTGGATTATCTACTGGTATGGACATGAAGGTGACTGGATTATCTACAATGTACTGGCATGGACATGAAAGTGACTGGATTATCTACTGGTATGGACATGAAAGTGACTGGATTATCTACTGGTATGGACATGAAAGTGACTGGATTATCTACTGGTATTCATGGACATGAAGTTGACACAGTTAAATTAACTCACCCTGTACACCAATTGTTTCCTTCATGACCACTTCTACTCGAGCCACATGGTCGCTGGTCAGGAGTGGCTCCAGGACATCTCGATTTGCATCCCTAAATAAGTAACACATGAACATTGGTCATTTTATAAGAGAATAATGTGTTAGAGGATAAAATTGGTAATTATCATAAAATAATTATCATGATATGTAGATATAGTCTGATCAGATATATTTATGTACAACAACATAATCTTTCATATATTTTGTAATATAAATTATTTATAATTACAGTGTATGTACTTAAAGTGAACAGTCGGGCAAGGATGGCTAAAGTCGGTAAAAATGATGTGAGTGTATCCAGTAGAATTTCTTATGAAATAGAAAAATAAAATATCTCGTCAGAATCTGTCTGCGTACGAAGAAATTAAGTTAAAGTACAGGAATCCTAAAACGTCCTCCTGGCTGACTATGTCCGTGGTTACATTTCCACGCAGCCTCGCTTTCAATGCTTTCAACTTTTCTTTATTTCAATGGTCAGAACTGGGAAACGTAAGCAGAACTTGACCGTCGTTTTAATATGCGAGAACTTTTGGAAGGCCAATGAACGCATTTTTACTGAATTTCTTTGCCGACTATTCACTTTAACCTCTTGAATTTTTCAAGTCTTAATGTTCCTAGACTGAAGAATTCATTATCAAGTTAAACTTGGATGAATGAGTTTTGTATACCAACTGTGTATTTTTTTCCCAATAAAGAAGTCAATAATTAGATTTTTTTATCATGATACAATTGATGTTGAGATTATGAGGTTTTGCTGTTACATATCAGTAGATAAAAAATTAATAGCCACAATAATGTTCTTAAATCAGGTAGAGGCCGTGCTACCATGATCAGCTCTAAATAGTGAAATGAAATCGCTGTGAAAAGAAATTTTTCTCTCACCTGAATGGAAGTATTTGTTTCACAATAGATTTTCCTAAGTAATGGTCAACTCTATAGATTTCTTCTTCTTTGTAAAATTTTGCTATTTCCTCTGCCATCTTTACAGCTGACCGATGGTCACTCCCGAAGGGTTTTTCCAAAACAAGTCGATTCCATGATGTTGATGATTTACTGTAACAGCATCCCCACATCTTGGATGACATAGAAGCGTAGGCACTAGGTGGAATAGCCATGTATATAATCCTGCCCACTTCTATATCTCCAGTATTGACCCCAGAATCAAGAAGTAGTCCAAAATTTTCAAAATCTAAATCAGTTTTGAGGGGAAAATATCGCACATGTTTTGAAAAGTTTATTCTCTCCTTTTCACACATATCGCTGTTTGACATGAAGGCACAACTAACATGTTTTTGTAGAATGTCATCTAACAAAATCTTGCCTTCTTCAAATTTTGAACGGCTGCATCCGAAGAAATTAAAAGTTGTATTTTCGTTGGCATAATTCACGTAAAGTTGAAACATACTCTGCCAAAGATATTTTTTAGCCAGGTCTCCAGCTGCTCCTAACAGTATAAAGTCTGTATGTGATCTGTTGTTCCCAGTGCTTAATACAAATTGGGTTCCGAAGAAACCGACAATCACAAACACAGCAATCCAATGTTCCATTTTGATATGTGCAGACAAACCGTAAATACTGAAAATTTAACACATAATTATTAATCTCTCAAGGATGGATAGGAAGAGCAATATTTCTCTCAAACCTGACAGAGTAATCCCACAGTTGCTAAGGAAAAGATAACTCTGTCTTTTACCGGAGTAGGGAAAAAACATTTCACACCCGCTTGAAATATGAAGTCATTGATATATGCGGAGATTATTATCGAGGACGACATTACTTGTCAACATTTCCTATATAGAAATAATTCCTGATCTGTTTTTTTGTTGTTGTTTTTTTAAGATATGGGACAAAAATAATCTTACATGGGTCTGTAAAGTGGACAGGGATATCTCAAAGAAAGATTTTGGTCACCAATTTAACCCTCGGCAAGCCTCGGATTGACCAGCCAAAATCTTTAACTCGGGTTGAGATATCCCTGTCCAATCTTCAGATTATTTAAAAAGAAAAAAATTTGCAACATTTTGATTTAATTAGTCAATTATAGATAATATTGAAATAACTCAAGTTTTAACATAGTCAATTACAGATTACAGTTATTTTTTATTGGATAAGTAAAAGCATATGTCTAAGATAGTTTCAGGATTATGGAGCATGGTGGATGGAACCTTGATCTGAACTTAAGATGATAATAGATTAAAGGCCGATGCTACATCATTATGTACCAAGTACATGTATATCAACTAATTTGTAATTTGAATATATTTGGATCCATTCTAATTAATCAATATTCAAGGGATGATTTTCTCATGTTTTAGTGATAAATTTTTGGTAAAAACTATAATTTTACCTAAAACATGTATATGCTTATCATATGTAACTATCAGGTGTTTCATTATCTTTCAGGAGAGGCGGTACAATTGCAATTTCAGGGGGTACTTTTCTGTACTATCTGTATACTATCTAATGTAATTTAGCCCAAACCAGGCAGTACCATAGCCAGGTTTAACTGGCAAAAAGTCCTGGATACTGTCTTTATATTGAAACTTCTGAACTATATAGAACAGAAGCAAGGTAAATTTGCCACAACATATACATCTGTATGGGGCCCTTCCAAACACAGATATAAACTCTTCACATGTACATGTATATATAACCATGAGGACATCTTCTGACTGCATTGGGTAAAGGCCTACAGTGTAATATCAATTACTTCATATCAAATGGGGAAAGAAATTCCCTGGAGTGCTAACCTGCAGTTTTACAAACATTAGAAATATACAGTTTCCAATGGGAAAGAGGTCCGTTCATGATCACTAGTAAAAAAATCCATAGAAAAGGACCCGGTAGCACATCTGTACTTTATCATATAACAATATATTTTACTAATGCAGGACCAGAACAGTACACGTAACTTCAAATAAATATTTCGGTATTATTATTTTTTTTTGTACCTGTATTATACCAGTTTAGGTACATCAATCAATCCGTGAAGTACAAAGGACGTTGAAAATTGTGGCTGGGAGGATAAAAATCGCTAGTAATCTTCCATCATTACACGTCCCAGTATAAATCTACATGTATCTAGATCTGCGATCGCGACCGCCAAACCAAAGGGCAAATCGAAAGTAGATCATGGTCAATCTTCTGCTTGACTCGATTGAGCTGTTAATAAAGTCCAATGAAGATCTTTATCGTCAATACGCTTTGAAGGTGGACCGTAATCATGGCGAGTTTAGCAAGAAACCTGGGGAAGATTAACTACAAAAGTTCGGTGCTTTTCTTGTGTGACATGCAAGAAAAGTTTCGTGGAAACATTCAATACTATCCACAGATTCTAACTGTAGCAAACAAGATGCTCCAGGGAGCTCATGCTATGGATATGCCGGTGATAGTCACGGAACAATATCCAAAAGGTCAAAGTTCTAACATATTGTACAGGGCTCATGAACACTATTATCTGTCATAAAGAACACTATTTACAGGTCTATTCATGATCATTGTGACAACACATTATTAAAATCTGTTGTGCACTTATAAAAGTTACAAATTTAGAAAAAAAAAAAAAAACATTTTTGTAACAGGAGAGGAGAAAATATAGCGGCCAGAGCGGGATTCGAACCCAGGACCCTCCGAACACTAGCCGAGTACTCTACTGACTGAGCTACCTGGTTACCGATGATCAACCCAGTCCAATCCCGCTACACGTCCCTCCTTTCTCGAAGTCTTTGCCCTCGAAGACACACAAGACCGTTCCAAACACCATCACCAGGGGTCATTTAGTTTGGCGCCAATTCTGTAACAGTAGAGGAAAAAATGTAGCGGCCAGAACGGGATTCGAACCCGGGACCCTCCGAACATTAGCCGAGTGCTCTAACGACTGAGCTACGTGGTCACCGATGATCAACCCAGTCCAATCCAGCTACATTTTATTTAAAATAGTTTGTCAGAAGTCTGATTAGAGTTTCATTATAGTAGGGGATTACTACTGTAAGCGTATCGTACGTCCTACCACACCTGACCCAGGTTCTGGCAAGGGGTTTCGGGCCTTATTGGCATAAATACCACATGCAAGAAATAAAGAACTCACGTGAACATTTCTATAAGTTTATTAATTCTTTTATAGGTGAAAGGTGATATACATTGTACACACACGTGCACGCCGCCCTCTTACCTAGGCCGCCGCTAGGACACTTACAATTAGAAAGGGACAGCGCCCGGCTTCTTCCCAACAATGCACACACATATTACACACACAAGGAGGACATAACAGTGACACAGTTTAACATGGACTCACCATTTAAGTTCAGCACAACAAGCAACCCTCACACAGAGACTACACAACGACATCTACTGGACAGCCCCCAGCTCAACGAAGCTACTCTAGACTGCCCAGCGGTCACATGTGCGCCGGTGGTATATTGACCCAGCTGGGCCAATCACCAGCGCTGACAGATAGACACACACCCCCCCTCACTTACATCCAATCACACGACATCTCACGCACGACGGAAATACACACATACAACATGGTAGACATAGTACACAACAGACGAGAGATCCCAGCGACGACAACATATAATCATTATATTTACAGGTAAAACATTCTCACTCCTAACTCACAATCGTTCCAATACAGCACACATACACACACTAGCTCCATCACATACTCTCGCGCATCCAGTAGGCCCACGTCATGCATTCCATAGCGAACTTCCACACTACTGTACATTACTCCAACAATGTTAGAGGTATAGCATGACAAGACACTTTTGGAACATTACGTCGTGTCGACAGTCAGCAAAGTAACGTCCGATAAAAAAAACGGCTGACCAGTTGACTCTCATGTTATGAGAGTATACTGTACATGTACAAGCAATTTATTGAAAAATACAAAAAAAAAAATGCCCATTCTAAATTTATTTCAAGCATTAAATTGCTTTTGTTAAGAAACCATGCATAAAACAAAAAACATAAAAGCATTAACAAAGTATCTATTTGTCTACATTATTCATAATTGTTATCTCATAAAAACCTTTCTGCATATCATTGTTATAGATCTCAGCCCAGCCCCTCCTTAACTTGATGTCATCCAGCCCTCAGTAACATATAACCTTCCTTCATTTCATTGTTACAGGTCTTGGCCCTACTGTATCAGAACTTGATGTCAGTCAATTGAAAGTTTATCCAAAGACACAGTTTTCAATGTTGATACCTGAGGTTGTGGATAAGTTGTCATCTATGAAAGGTACCTTTTATGTTTACCACTTTGCATATACATGAAACGCAGGCACCTTTTGCTTAAAATAGTGTTCATTTTTTAAATGAAGATAAAACCAAATCTAGACTAACCTTTCACAAAATCAATGCACAAAGTATGCTACAAATCAAACTGCAAAAATTGAGTCTTCGAAAAGGGGAGAAGTATAGTTTGATGTTTCCATAGTGTAATTTACATTTACAACCTGTTAATACTGATTTCATAATTGATAACCATTTGTTCTTATACAGTTGTATACAATTTTCGAAAGATTAACTAGTAATGAAGTAAATTAAATCATTTGTACAATGTGCATCTAGGACATTTTAATATATGTTTTTGACATTTGATTATACATGATATTCAGAACAGTTAGAAAAGCATCAGTTCACTGTGATATCATGCGACTTTGGGATAAATTTAGTTTTAGCAGCTATCTGTCTTCTGTAGCTAATTTTTGCTGTGATGTCCACTTAATACAGGTTAGACTGTTAGCTACATTTAACAATAGGCTTATATACATTATGTACTTGTTTAGTTAAAGAATACCTGTTGAAATTTGTACCATCTGACATAATTTTGTTATTATTATCTGCAGAGACAAAATCTGTAATTCTGTGTGGCATAGAAACCCAAGTCTGTGTCCAGAACACTGTGTTAGATCTATTGGAGAAAAACTACGATGTCCATATCATCGCCGATGCCTGTTCCTCTAGGACTATGGTTGACAGGTGAGATAATGGTAACATAAATATCTGTGAGACATTCATTATCCTGCCTGCATATGAAAATGGCAAGTGCATAATAATTCAGGGATGTTTGTGGTTGTTTTGAGTATGTTGAATATCAGATGCAAAATGATTTTGAGTCACTCTTTCATACCGGTAATATGTAGATATGAAGGATAGGGATATTTTACCATGATAGGAATACCAAAATGTAGTAGAATCCTTGATAAAACTAAGTTTTACTACAATTTATGATCCTTGAATATCTATATCCTTCACATACACACACAAAAGAGTCTAATAATTCCATGAGGAATGTGTGTATTAATATTGTTATATCTTTTCTCTACTGATGTTGTAGATCTAAATGATAACAAATGGACTTCCTATGAATACCTACAGTTATACAATGTATTTTATATAATTTGTCCATAAATCAGCAGGTAGTGATTATAGATTTTGATATTGTGTATACAGTACAGTTTGTTGCAATAGTACAGTTTCTCAGAATGTTTTGCATGACTTCTGAAAATTCCTGTCTCTTACTTAGGTTTAAGCATCAAGACACAAAATGACCGACATACAGCCTTCCAACTTTCTTGTTATTTTTGTGTTCCAGGATGTTTTCCTTCCAGAGGATGAAGGAGGCTGGAGCCTTTATCACTACTAGTGAGAGTATGTTACTTGCCCTGTGCCAGGATGCAGCTCATCCCAACTTCAAACCAATACAAAAGCTGATCTGGGAGTCAGCACCTGACAGTGGCCTTCTCAACACATCCATCAAGGGAGAGACAGCTCTCTAGGCAAACTAGGTTCTGGTTATAGTTTAGGGGTTGGGGATCTGGAGAAATTGGGGCTATAGGTGTAGGGATCTTGAGAAATTGGGGCTATAGGTGTAGGGATCTTGAGAAATTGGGGCTATACAGTAGATGTAGGGATCTGGAGAAATTGGGGATAGGTGTAGGAATCTGGAGAGAATGGGGTTAGGGGTTAAGGCATCTGGAGACAATGGGTTTATGGGCTGGCATGTGGAGAGACTGAGGCTAGTGGTAAGCATCTGGAGAGATTGGGTCTTGGGGTGAATATCTGGAGAATTTCGGGCTAGGGGTGTAGGGATCTGAAGAGAATGGGGCTAGTGGTATAGGTAGAACGAATATATGTACCCAGCCTACTATAAGACGATGACATTATCTGTCTAAAAGTCTTTTAAGCTACATTATTGCATCTAGGGGTATAGGCATCTGGAGATATTGGAGCTCAGGGCTAAACTTCTAGAGAGATTGAGGCTAGGGCTACACATCTGGAGGGATTAGGTATTGGGGTATAGGTATAGGTATCTGGAGAGATTGTGTCTTGGAGTAAGCATCTAGAGAGATTGAAGGTAGGGGTATAGACATCTCGATAATTTGGGGCTAGGAGCTGGCTTCTGGAGATATTTGAGCTAGGCACAAGCATATGGGATAATTGGGGATATGGGGTAGGTTAATCCAATAATATTAGATTATGATTTGAGAGATACTTTTGACAAGCTATGTTAAACATGATGTACATGTAATGTTCCAAAAGTGTCTGGTCATGCTAAACCTCTAACACTGTTGGCGTACTGAGTATGGGTAGGCATCTGGAGAAACTGGGGCTAGTGGGGTTGGGGTGAATACTGTATACATATACATGTAGGTGTCTAGAAACATGAAAACCAAAGAGATTGAGGTATAGAAGTTTGGGAAAGAGAAGGTGTGTTTATATAGATATCGGGGATAAATGGATGTCTATTGAAATCGGGGCAATGGGAATCAAGAAATAGAGAGAGAAAAACTCAGTGTAGGCATGAAACAGATTTGAGATATCAGGGAAGGGGAGACAAGCCAATTAATTTATTCAAATTTGATTTTCAATATTAATTAATATAAGTAGAGTATTAAATGAAAAATCTTTGATTAAGTACTGCAAATTAAAATGTAGGGATATTTATTTTATCACTCAATGGTAGCAGTAATGTGATTGACTTGAAATTTGTTTATTATCAGATTTTTAATGATTTTATTTACATTTCTAGACGGAATCAGTTGAGGAAATATGTTGTTATTTATATTCTTTATTTGACATGAAACATATTGCCTTATTTGTCATGAAATCTACAAATTTGTCCAATTTATTTGGTTATGATAAATATAGTGGTATAGGTTTTGTATGATGTAAAACTCATGTTAAATTACTATTTGTATGATCAAGACAATTAATAAATAGAAATGGAATAGTATTTGATATTTAAAAACATTCATCATACCGATAGCTGTTGCTATATTGCTACTGTAAGCATACATATTTGAACGGCAATCATATTTTTGCGCTTTTCATGTCAGATATTTTGCATTGAAATATGATTCTGCTAATGGGACTTAATTCACATACCACATGATACCCGATAATGTTTGTGCGGGACTATTGTTTCTATTTGTGATGGAATGACGTCAAATGATGTTATCGCGGTATAACGTCATTTCAGCGGCACAATTACAAAGTGTTACATTCCATCACCACTGGAGATACTAGTCCCACACAAATGTTATTGGGTAACACATGTACATGGTACGTGAATTAGTCCCATTGTATTATCTGCATACTTTTAGTATATTAATCACTATGATTGTGAAAATTCATTTGTGAAAAAAATATTAAAAATAGATTTTGTACAAAAATTGAGTGTGTTTACTGTATTTAATTTACTATTTGTATAGTTAATTTTACTGTAGACATTAATTCAGTCGGTATTTGACACAGATTTCCTGCCTATGTCATGTTTTATCAATTATTATGATATATACCATGGCTTGGTAATTTGTACAAATCCCTGTGCTCATAAAAAGCTTTCAGCAATACTAGCTGTAATTTGCATGAAATGAGAAAAATTCAAGTACTTGCAGTACTTTGATGATATTATTATCATGTAGTCTTTACATGAAGAGAGTTGTTTGATCAGATTTTTGTATCGGTATTGATTTGAATATAATTTTTGTATCAAAATGAAATTCAATAAATAATCAATTTATGCATGTATTTTTTATCTTTAACAATGATTAAGTGTGGGGTTGTTCATCTCATAGGAATGAATTGTTAGCTTCTTTGTTGTTTGAAATTCAACAAAATGCCAATTTTTGTAGTTCAAACTTCTTTCACTGATGTAGCATGCATACAAATGTATAATTATGTACTGTGTTAAAAGGGTTAGAAATACAGTGCATTATCCATCATTCAGGAGCCTTGTATGATTTCCCCAGCAAGCTCACAGATCACAACCAAAGCGCTCTGAAATCACAACCGAGGGGCTTAGAGATGATAACCAATGAGGCTCGAAGGTCAAAACTGAAAGGTTCAGAGGTCATAATCAAGGGACACAGGGTTCATAATCAATAACTCAAAGCTGGTAACAAAAGGACTTGGAGGTCTCAGATGCCCAAGGGCATTAACAAGAAGTTAAAATACATTAAGCACATGTGTAAGAGACTCGGATGTCATTCTATACGGGCTCAAGAGATCATATCCACGAGATCCAAAGGTAACAACCGAGGGGCACAGAAGTCATAACCAAGGGGCTTAAATGTCTTAACCAAGAGTCTCAGTATCGGGGTTGTAATCAAGGGAAACTGAGCCCATTATCAATGGCATAAAGCTCATAACAATAGGACACGGAGGTCATAACTTTTACAATGAGTCTTGGAGGTAATTATCTACGGACTCGAGGATATTTTCCAAGAGGTCCCGAGCTCAAGGCCACTGGGCATCCTAAGTTCATGGCCAAGGGGCGCAGGGGTCATAACCAAGAGGCTCAAGGCTCATAACCAAGGGGCTCAGGGGTAATAACCAAGAGGGTCAGAGGTCATAAACAAAGAGGCTCAGAGGTCACAACTTAGAGGCTCAGAGGTCACAACAAAGGGGTTCAGAGGTCATAACCAAGAGATACATATATAATAGAGGTCACAACCATGGACTCCGAGGTTATAACCAACGGACTCTGAGGTCATAACAAAGAAGCTCAGAGGTAATAACAAGGGGCTCAGAGGTCATAACCAAGAGACTCCGAGGTCATAACAAAGAGGCTCAGAGGTTACAACAAAGGGACTCAGAAGTCACAACAAAGAGGCTCAGAAGTCACAACCAAGGGGCTCAGAAGTCATAACCAAGAGACCCTGAGGTCATAACAAAGAGGCTCAGAGGTCATAACAAGCGTGTCCGAGGTCATAACCAAGAGGCTCAGAGGTCATAACAAGGGGCTCAGAGGTCATAACCAAGAGGCTCAGAGGTCATAACAAAGAGGCTCAGAGGTCACAACCAAGGGGCTCAGAGGTCATAACCAAGGGGATCAGAGATATAATAAGGTAACAACCATGGGCTCAGAGGTCATAACCAAGAAACTCCGAGGTCATAACTAAAGAGACTCAGATGTCACAACCAAGGGGCTCAGAGGTCATAACAAGAGACTCTGAGGTTATAACAAAGAGGCTCAGAGGTCATAACAAGCGTGTCCGAGGTCATAACCAAGAGGCTCAGAGTTCATAAAAAGGGGCTCAGAGGTCATAACAAGGGACTCAGAGGTCATAATCAAGAGGCTCAGAGGTCATAACAAAGAGGCTCAGAGATCACAACCAAGGGGCTCAGATTTCACCACCAAGGGGATCAGAGATATAATAAGGTAACAACCATGGGGCTCAGAGGTCATAACCAAGAAACTCCGAGGTCATAACTAAAGAGACTCAGATGTCACAACCAAGGGGCTCAGAGGTCATAACAAAGAATCTCAAAGGTCATAATCAAAAGGCTCAGGGGTCATTACCAAGAGGCTCAGAGGTCATAATCAAAGGGCTCAGTGGTTATAAATGTAACCAAGAGGTTTATAGGTCATAAACAAGAGGCTCAGATGTCATAACTAAGAGGTTAAGAAGTCATAACCAAGGGGCTCAGAGGTCACAATCAAGAAGCTCAGAGGTCATAACAAAAGGCTCAGAGGTCATAACCAAGGGGCTCAAGGGTCATGACCATGAGGCTCAGGGGTAATAACAAAGAGGTTCAGTGGACAGTAATCAAGATGTTACTAATATATTGTACCTGCAGCCAACCCCACACCAACCCCCAAAGATATGCTTAATTAGTTCCACTATAACAAAGAGACAGAATACGAATATATCGCAGCCTCCAAAAACATACATCAAATTTGTATATGCTACATAATTTTCGGGGCGAAAAGACGAAAAGAAGAAACGGCATTTATATATCAGCCATCGTACTCTCTACTGTTAGAAATCGCCTCCAACTTAAATGTGCAGGAAGATCTGTACACCAATTCCTTTGGACTACGATATTTTCAGTCAGCCCTTCATAATTTGTCTTCCATTCTAACGCTTCCTCACTCACAGCGTACATCCCGTGGAACTGCCAATTCACAACCAAAAATGCGGTGACCATATAGGGACAGTTGGGTTAATCTGTCTGAGAACAAAATGCACTGTACATTGTATGTGTAAATATGAATATCCTTTTCAGCTAACCATGATCAAACTCAAAGAAAACACGTTCTTATATATTCTGTCATCTCTCTGTTCTTCTTTTCTAGATAGATCTGCCAGTTCTTTGCACCTGTTGCGTACACTGTACTTTTTCAGCTGGGTGGGGTTGTCAAACGCGGAGGATTTCCTCAATAGTGGCACAATGAGCAGATTCGCATTCAAGCCATACCTTTGGAATTTTACAAGTGGAGAGAGTATAGGTCGTAAACCGACTGAATCTTGAGTAACAATTAACGGCATTCGCGGTTAGTTTTCAAAGTTGAAAAATGGCCAGAGACCAATTTTCAACGGAGGTACCTTTTCAACGTGACACCGGCAAGGTTGTAGGAGCCTCACATCTGACCAAGTTCGTCTCCTGTGGTCCACAATGTTGTCTATGTTCCTCAGACTTACATGTTTTTTCAGTTTGAACTTCCTGATTTCCTTCTCCGTCCTACAACTGTGTCACATTGCACTATCTTCGTTTAAGGCCTTATTCACTATTTTCCACAGCTGCATCCAGTCCTTGGTTTCATACGTGTGCTTTAGGGGAATTTCTTTTTCACATGATGCTTTGCTAACATTCCTTTCTCCCTCTGTACCACCATCTCTGGAGTCTTGTCTTTACCGTAGATCTCCTAAATGAGTTATAATGAGATGGGGAGTTGTTGCTTAGCGGATCAGTTGTTCAGTCAACATTTGTGAAGCGTTTTGATGTACTCTTGACCATCTTCACAAGGATTTGCTGGTGGTTCATCGCAGTACCACTTCTGTCAACACGATAAATTGACACACCACAAAGGGCATTGTCAAAAGAGGAAATCCAATTTTGTTATGAACATACTCTAAAGTCTTGTATATGGAGACTCCAGGTGTTGTTTGAGTCGGTCAGACTTACTGTAAGCTTACATCTTGCCAATTACCCTGACAACTGAATCTGATAGAGAGAATGTCTTAATTTACCATGCATGGTTCCATATAGGAAATATTGCCGACACCCGATCTTAATGACCAGATATTTTAAAAACTTGTGTTTCAATATTACAGTCGATCAATTCACCCATGAAACGTCTGTTGGGTAGCAATCCAAACCCTGTTGCTGTCTTCGCAGAGTTCGTCTGTCTGTCTTCTGGTCTGATTATAAAGTGAACATCCATCACGTAATGTATGGATCTCTCTAATGCCTGCTGAAGTGATGACTCCTCACAGTAAAATTGAAGCTCGATTTTTTATAATCCTTAAATACATCTTTTTCTTCACATTCAATATATTCGTTACAATATTGTAATCACATTCAATACATTCTTTACAATATTGCATTCACATTCAATATATTTTTTACGATATTGTATTCACATTCAATATATTCGTTACAATATTGTATGTAGCTCTCATGAAAGTTGGCACTCGTCTGACGTCTTTTCCTTACTCAAAAAGGAGATGGTCCTCGATTGTTTTATATTATTCAAATGCTTCTCTTCCAGAAAATCCCCCTGTGTATGGTAGAATTCCCTCAGGATTTATTTGCTATTGGGCGAGATAAACTCAAGGCTCCTCGCGGTCTGAGGAAAAGAAAATGCGATTCCCTCCAAATGAACTATGAACTTGTACACACCTGTTAAAATTTAAATCATTGTCACAGAGTTCTTGTATTTGTATTTTTTATACAGAACGACAAGATAATTATGAAGTTATTGTAAAAATATACTATAAACTATAAATACCTTTAAATACTATAGTATCAAAATATGTGTGTGGACATGAATGTTTTCCAAGCTGCTGTAGAATGCGATACATATGACTGCAAGAGATAATGCTGGCGGACATCTTGGATTTCGGATTGGTAGCCATTTTGAAATTAAAATAAGAACAAAAATATCTATTTATCAAATACTACCAAAATTTCAATGGCTATTTTTGCAGGTATTTATCAGCTTAGCCAATTAGACGTGTTACATTATTTTTAAAAAAATATAAAAAAATGCATGTACATAATAAATGTACCTATATAATGTACCTGTATCATGTTCATTCTAGATATGTAAAACATTTTGGCGGCCATCTTGGAATACAATAGGGTGATTCCTCTATATAAATTTAATTATCCTAAGTATCAATTCACATCTTATGTATACAGAATGTGTGGACATTTATATTTTGGACGTACAATGTATAATGTATAGTTGCACATGTAGATAACTTTGACGTGAGATACGACTAAAAGAAATTGATTGTTGGCGGACATTTCGAAAAACCAATACACTGTATGGAGGCTCCGCTACAAAAGACATTAACAGTTCTATAATAAAATATGTATATCAATGTACATGAAAATTATACAATATTGCAATACATTATACCACATGTATACATGTACATTGTACGATATACAATGTACAAAATTGTACGATATACAATGTACAAAATGTACATGTACATGTAGATACATTGTACATGTACATGTATACATGTACAATGTACGTATTGTCAACTTTTTTTTATTTCTCTCAGAATGAGAATTTCAATATTGTTCGTATAAGTAAAGGCATAATACATGTACATACAAATAAGGCGATTCATTAAGCGTTTTCCTACAGGCCTATAGGCTACATGTATTTCTGTGTGCAGTATGATTATCTGAGTGACTACGGTAATTGGCAACACTCGGAACGCATTTAGAGCCTACACAGACTGTCCCACTCTCGTAATCTCTCGGTATTTTTTAACCTTTCTAAGCACGATACTAATGGCCAGCAGGATTGCAACTTTGTTTAGAAACTTAAAAGTTTCTTCCGCGGCTGTCAGACAGACGCATGTATGTTGTTTTCGTCATGTGACGTGTCCTTATAATCACCATGCACGATCCTTCAGCGTGCACACCGCCAACCCCGAGCAGAAGTCGACATACGATCAGGTGTTCTCAAATTCTATAGAATCGCCCCAGGACTTTTGGGCTGCCGCGGCAGAAGATCTCGTATGGCATAAAAAGTGGGATCGCATCCTTGACAACTCCAAAGAATCATTCACAAAATGGTATGGTTATATTTCCAGAAATTATAATATCGTGAACTTAAATAAAGCAGATAATGCCAACCTATTGAGTTACCGTAGTTTACATATACATTTGTATACATGTTAAATAATTTAATAATGAATTTTATTTTTACATTTTAAAACAGAATCAAACTATATTTTGTACTAATATCGATGATCTGGCATCTTCAAGTGTGGATAAAGTAAAAAAAAAAAAAAATAGACAAAAATAAAATGTATATAAGATGCCATGAGATGTGTAATTGCGCCATGGGCATGTGGCATGACAAGATGCAGGATTTCCAAGTTTGTTCAAATGAATAACCTTGGCATTCAAAAATCACATGGGTCAAAAGTCAAATACTAAGCTAAAATGTTCAAATGAACTTAATAACTTTATTATCAAGAGGCCTAGAGACTTGCAGAAATAAGGTTTGTTGCATGCTGAGATGATGGACTTACCGCTACCAAGTTTACTCAAATGAATAACCTTGGCCTTTATTCAAGGTCACAGTGGTCAAACAGGCCAAAACCCTAAACCAACTACTAATTAATAATTAAGAGGCACAGTGCCAAACTGTCTTATAAATAATTGAGCTTGCAGCAAGCAGGGATGAAAGGCCACTAAATTTGTTCAAATAAATGACCTTGACCTTTATTCAAGCCCGATGAAGCCTACAGCATTCAGAAATGAATGGCATAAAGCCTACGATTTTTGTTAACCCCTCAGTAATCAAGTGAGATGCTTTCTTGTCTGCAGGTTCGTTGGTGGAGAAATGAACACATGCTACAATGCTCTGGATCGTCATGTAGAGAATGGGGATGGGGATCAAGTCGCAATCATTTACGACAGTCCTGTAACAGATACACTGAAGAAATATACCTATGCTGAACTTCTGGATGAAGTAAGATATATTAAATAACTAGTACATGTACTATAGTGTTTACTTGAAATATATATCAAATATAAAACCCAATTCTGTGATTCAAATCTCCCTACTTTTATATAAATATATGGTATACATGTATGTGACAAAAAGAAAAATCCTTCGTACATGCAGCTTAGTTCTGTGGAAAAGCTGGCACTTTATTTTTACCAATATCATATTATAGCAATATTTTAAAATTTAATATTCCACTTGGAACTCCAGTCTTACCTTTTTGTGTCTTAATTCACTCCATATGTAATATTCATCATAATGTTTTGGATATAACTGGATAAACTTGGCCCATCCAGTTTCATGGACATATCTTAACTTTGAGGAATTCTCTAACTTAAAATTCTATAGTGAGTGAGTAACCCATTAGATTTTAAAGAAGGCTCGATCCTTAACTTAATATTTTTCGATAACTTCTGTAATGCTTTCCTCTGGCAAAAAGTTAAGAAATGTTTGTGAAACAGGGCCCTGAAGTGCGATATTTTTATGGGAAGTTAATGTCAGATTGGAGCCTTTGTTGCTAATTTCCCAAAAATTACCTACCCAACCCAATATCATTTAGTCTATATTTAGTGCAATGGAGAGTTATTGGTGAATCAATTGTTTTAAAATGGCTAAAACTTGTGATCAGATGACCTCAATTAAAACCTACAGGTGAGCCGGTTTGCTGCAGTATTGCGGTCCCAAGGTGTGAAAAAAGGAGACAGGGTCCTGATTTACCTTCCAATGATTCCACAGGCGATAATCTCAATGTTGGCCACCATTCGTATTGGCGCTATTCATTCTTTGGTATTTGGGGGATTTGCTGCAAATGAATTAGGTGTTCGTATCAGTCATGCAGAGCCTAAGATTGTAGTGAGTGCCAACTGTGGTGTGGAGCCTAATCACACTGTTGACTACAAACCTATGCTGGACAATGCTTTGGCGAACATCAACTTCAAGCCTGACAAATGTATCATTTACAATAGGCCAGGGGTAAGACTGTATAAATTACACGTAAATATAATAATGATAATTAAAGCCTACTGCAATCTTACAACAGCTACTAAGTGGTAGATAGAGTTTACTTTACTGCCAGTTTTGATTGAACACATCTGCTAAAAACACAAAAAGTGAATTATATCTGGTTCATGAAACCAAACACTAACACAATTAAAGTTTTCTTTTTAAAAAGGCCAACAATGTCTATTTCATATGTATATTAAAAATCCGTTACAAAATCAGGAATGTCTTTATAGAAAAGACTACATGTATAATTTATTTCTTCACTGGTGCCTGATACATGTGTGTGTTCATTGTGTAAAATTTTATCATGAGTAGTTTAAACCTTCTCCGCTGGTAGCTGGTCGAGATGTTTGTTATCATGAAGAGATGTCTCGCGCCTCTCCTGTCGACTGTGTTCCTGTGTCCGCCATGGACCCTAGTTACATTCTGTACACCTCCGGAACCACAGGACTTCCTAAGGTTGGTTGTAGGGATTTGGAAAAATGTTAACGTTTTAGGTCAATTGACCCAAAGGGTCAGTAAAACCCTCATGTACATGGATAATCATCATGCTTCATTTGTTTTTGTGCACCGTGCTTACATTTTTCTTTCAAATGAATCAATAACCATAAGGCCTGTAACACATATTCTGGAATCAAGGACTACCAAGTTTGTTCAGTCAAGGTCACACAGGTCAAATAGTCTAAAAATGTTTAATGCCTTTTTGTCAAAAACTAAGAGGCCAACTTTTTGATGTTATTGGGTCTGTAGCATGATGGAACGAAGTGATTCTCAGTTTGATCAAATAATTAAAATGACATCAAGCTTAATTTCAATTTGTCATTTATTCAAATGGATGACCCTGACCTTTATTTAAGGTCACAGGGGTCAAATAGGCTAAACCAGTCTGTCAACAACTAATAGGCCTAAAGACCTGATGGTGACTGTAGTATGTCAGGGCTACAAAGTTTGTTCAAATGAACGACCTTTATCCAAGGTCATTGTATTAAACAACTTCTTATCAATAACAAAGAGGCCCAGAGGCACTGACTGAAGTATATATTACCCCAAAATAACTAAAGTATACACACAGTCAAACCTTCTAAACATCATGAAGTTAAGGGTTTCATGGTATCACTTTTAGCTATTTGAATATTCAAGTGGATATTTTTTTTTTCAATATTTGTATAATCATATGAATAAACGTTTTTGTCTGTATTGGACAATACAATAAATTAAACAGGGTTATTAAGTTATATAAGTTTGAATTTAAGAAGAACTGTATCTGTATACAATATGTATTATGGTTTTTCTCTTTCAGGCGGTTGTGAGACCTAGTGCGGGGCATGCTGTTGTACTGAAGTGGTCTATGTGGAATATCTATGGCTTAAAACCAAAGGAGGTATATATATAGACGTAACCTTGTGTGTCTGTATAATTACGGTTAAGTTAGTCTTCAGCAGATGACTTATTGTATTTTATTTCATAATCCGCCTGATATTCAGTTATTTCACCTGTGTGGATTTTGTATGTGGCAGGACAAACTGATTGCCTAATCTGTTGGATTTTTGTCGCACAATTTGGAGTTGACATTCTTTGAAATTCAAGATGTTGTTGTTATGTGATAAAAAATTCATGAGATTTTATGAGACAAGTCTTTGAAGTTTAAAAAAAAATTATCCTGTTTTGCAATCTGAGATACCAAGTATTTACATATGACATTACATGTTCACAGGTATGGTGGGCCGCGTCAGATCTGGGTTGGATAGTTGGACATTCCTATATTGCATATGCTCCTCTTCTCAATTGTAACACTACAGTACTTTTTGAGGTAAGAAATATGCTGTTATATTTGAATTCATAATACAGGGAAGGTTATAGATTAGAGGTACACTTTTAATGTGTTGATAATTACACTAAATTACAAACTAAACACTGTGCGGTCATTGCTATTTTAAAACCTTTTTGTATACGGTAACAGGGAAAACCAGTTGGTACACCCAATCCAGGAACTTTCTTCAGGGTCCTTAAGGAACATGATGTCAGCGCCATGTTTGTCGCTCCAACAGCACTTAGGGCAATCAGAAGGGAGGTAAGTTCTGATTCTGTCATATACAAAGGGAGGTAAGTTCTAAACTGGACGAGTTCTCAGCTTAAGTTTATAGCCAGGCATGGGGAGTCTAATTGTTTCATGGCCAAGGCGAAATGTCTTAGTGTTATCACTCGATCATTAGTCAGTTACTGGTTTTACTGTCTACATGACTTTGTCTATTGCTAGTTTTTTTGTCACTGCTTAAAATAGTATTACTATACATACCAGAAGACTTATAATAGTATATGGCAGGGGAGATAAATCCTGGTGTTGGGAGCAGGTAGGGTAGGTTTTCTTTTTTTCCCCTGTCTGAGGCTAATGAATGTAAACCATTCTGCCATCACAAGCATGAGAGACTTGAGAGGGCCCTGGGTTAAGTCTTAAGAGTGTTCATGTCCTCAAAGTGTGATGCCTTAAGGGAGATAATTTTTGCTGCATTTCTGCAGCAGTAGATGAGTTTAATCATATATCTGAGAAATTAATCAATTTAAAAGTAATAAAAAAGTGGTCATTTTAATGATATATTACAGGTCATATATATGTTGTTTTGATTTAAATTGTAAAATGTTTTTAAACAAAGAATGATATACATGACACACTGTTAGTATATATGTAATGTTTGTCAAGTAAAATTTGGATGTCTTCTTAATATTATTTGTTTGATCTTTCATTATGTTGTACATTATAATATTTTGTGATATTCCAGGATCCAAAAGCTGAACATGGACAAAAGTATTTCCCATTATCAAAGTAAGTTGAAGATATGTTGAAAATATGTTGGCCATACACTGTAAGCTAATGTACATGCAATAATGTTCAACAGGTAGCACCCATTATGAAGATTGTCTGCAAAGCTTCAATGTATCTATATAAACCATAGATTCCATAGGAAGACAGATTAATGCTTAAATAATTATTATGTTATTGTTATTTTACTGTGTATCTTTTTTCAACTGAAATCACTGTAATATACATCATAGAAGCTTCATATGCCATCAATACAGAGCTTCTAATTGTACATGCACTGGTTATCTGCATTAGAATTATTAAATAAATATACAGTGCAGCTTCAATGAGCTTAATGAACACCATTAAAATAACTTTAATTAAATATTCATTAGACAAAACTAATTTTAATATTAAACCTTGCTAGGTTCCAGAACATGTTTGTGGCTGGTGAACACTGTGACAGAGAAACTATGAACTGGACTAAGGAAACATTTAAAGTCCCTGTGTTAGACAACTGGTGGCAAACAGGTAAGTGTTGACTGGACCACGACAATAGACAACTGGTGGCACACAGGTAAGTGTTGGCTGGACCATGACAATAGACAACTGGTGGCACACTGGTAAGTGTTGACTGGACCACGACAATAGACAACTGGTGGCACACAGGTAAGTGTTGGCTGAAGCTAGACAACAAATCAAAGTCCCTCTCCTAGACAACTTTGTGGCAAAGATTTATATTTAATTTTTTTTCTAAGAAAGTAGTTACAAATCAAACTAAGTTTGTAAATTTATCAAGAATATCCATGGTTACTTCTCTTAGAAACCAATTTGGGTTTTTTATGCATTAAATTACCTACATTTTTGTGATATTGTAAGGTTTTGTGTATTTAAAAAGACACTTTTATCTTGTGTGCTATGGAAATATCTGTTGATAATTGCCAGAACAGGCAACACAATATGATAACGTTTTTATTTTGGTGCAGAGACTGGCTGGGCCATTACGTCTACTAACATTGGTCTGGGGAACAGGACAAACCCTCCGCAAGGCGTTACAGGGAAGCCGGTCCCCGGCTGGAATGGTACGTATAGGTCACATGATTATCTGTCATCATAATTATTAACTTCACTCGCCAGTTATGAAACCATAACTGACACTCACACCGACAATTCCGCTTCAATTTATTATGAGCTTAGGCTCCACATTTTGTTTCAGGGTGGCCTATAGTCATCAGGTTTCCACCCTTCTGTTTCTATATTTTCAGTTTACAATTACTATTAGAAGACTATGCCATCTAGATCGGCAAATTGTAACTTTTTGCTGAATTCAAAGTGGTTGTTCAGCTGATTTCAAAAATAACAAAGTATAGAAAATTTATTAGAGTGATTCCTCATGCCATTTAGATAATTGTACTGTGTAGCTTCTTCGATTCAAAATAACTACTCAGCAGCCATCTTCAATTTTAAGAATGAAAACAGAAATGAGAGATTTTGTACCTTTTACTGATATAATTATGTAAATGCATTATGATATTGATAATGTCTGCTGTAGAGTCTGATACCCATATGGGTCAGTCATTTAGATGGGTCCTTCTTTACTTGTTGTCAGTATTCTAGAACGTTTCATATAATAAATTCAACAGATCATTTTTTATTATGACTGGCCATGGTCTATCATTCCTTGAATTGACTTTATAAATTTAAATCCTCATTGAAATTCTATTGATGGTATTTATAACTTCACATCTTCATTTTTTTTCTGAAAAAAAGTAGTTATTAGTAAGTTAATATCACTCTTTGATGTCTACGAGTGCATGTTTTAATTAATAAAATCAAATGGATAAGTTGAATTTATATTGCTAATTCAAAGAATCAAGGGTTGATTCAATGGTCAAAATACTGGTTTATAATTCAACAAATTGAAATGATATAAGTCGAAGTTCAAGCCTAGATTACTAGCCCTAAGTCAAAGTCAAGGTTAGACTAGATTGTAAATTCTATATTTTATGTGTTAACAGTTAAGGTCCTTAGAAATGATGGGTCTGAGACAGACTCTATGGAACTAGGACAGATAGTTGTCAAGTAAGTATACATTGTACATGTATTCCAGTGGCTATTACAGCCTGTATACCAACTTCATCTGATTTAATATCGTGGCTACATTACATTTCCTGATTTCTATTAAAAAAAAAAAGTTTACAAAGATTTACTTTTAATTCACATATATTCAATTGAAAATATTTGTTGTTGCAGGTTGCCGCTTCCCCCAGGAAGCTTCTCAACACTGTGGAAAAATGATGAGAAGTTTGTGGAAACCTATTTTGAAAGTATTCCAGTTAGTTTGTTTGGTATTTCTTATATTTCAAATATATCATATATAGGTATATATGCAGAAGGGGAGAAAAGAAGTGACAGAGTTACTTAGAATGTTGCTCTATATAACTACAATGATACATACAGAGGTTACTGGGTAACCAGTACATTAACATGCTGAACTTGACATTTTTGGTCACCAGAACTACTAGACTAAGACTAAGTGCTTATATTTTTACTTAAGCACTAATAGACTAATAATCTTTTATTTTGTGATCTTTTGAATGCCATAGATTTTGTATACCACTGGTATATATATGTTTATGGATATCATAACACCATGGACTTTGGATACTGTTGGTATTCAATACAATTTGTATATTTGGTGAATAATATGTATTTCATGGTTACAACATGTAAAACATCATGGACTTTGGATACTGTTGGTATTTAATACAATGTCATGTATATCCGGTGGAAATTATATATTTTGTGGTTACTACATGTATAACTTCATGGACTTTGGATACTGTAGGTGTTCGTTACAATGTCATGTATATTTGGTGAATAATATATATTTCATGGTTACTACATGTATAATATCATGGACTTTGGATACTGTTAATATTATATACAGGTATTAATCATATATCTGGTTATTTATTTCAGGGTTACTACAACACCATGGACTCAGGGTATCGTTGTGAGGAGGGTTACATATCTGTTCAAACTCGAACAGATGATGTCATTAATGTAGCGGGACATCGTCTGTCTACAGGAGCATTAGAAGAGGTAAGTTATTATAGTATTGAGTATTCCTTCCTTTTCTTTGATATATTAAGTCAGTAATCTTTATCAAGTTTTAACATCTATGACAAGGATAAGTATGACCTGGCTGACAAGGATAAGTATAACCTGGCTGACAAGGATAAGTATAACCTGGCTGACAAGGATAAGTATGACCTGGCTGACAAGGATAAGTATAACCTGGCTGACAAGGATAAGTATAACCTGGCTGACAAGGATAAGTATAACCTGGCTGACAAGGATAAGTATAACCTGGCTGACAAGGATAAGTATAACCTGGCTGACAAGGATAAGTATAACCTGGCTGACAAGGATAAGATAGGCAAACTGGGCGACAGGTAGTGTTGATGGACCACGACAATAAGACAACTGGTGCAGACAGGTAAGTGTGCTGGACCACGACAATAGACAACTGGTGGCAAACAGGTAAGTGTTGACTGACCAAGACAATAGACAACTGGTGGCAGACAGGTAAGTTTGACTGGACCAAGACAATAGACAACTGGTGGCAGACAGGTAAGTGAGACTGGACCACGGACAACAGACAACTGATGGCAAAAAGGTAAGTGTTGACTGGACCACGACAATAGACATGTGCAGACAGGTAAGTGTTGATGGACACGAATATAGATAACTGGTGGCAGACAGGTGAGTGTTGACTGGACAAGAATATAGACAACTGGTTGGCAGACAGGTAATGTTGACTGGACCACGACAAATAGACAACTGGTGGCAGACAGGTGAAGTTGTTGACCTGGACCACGACAAACTAGACAACTGGTGGCAGACAGGTAAGTGTCAGTGGACGAACGACAACAGACAACTGTTGGCAGACAGGTTAAGTTGTGACTGGACGAAGAAACAGACAACTGGTGCAGACAGGTAAGTTGTTGACTGGACGAAGACAACAGACAACTGGTGGCAGACAGGTAAGTGTTGACTGGACCACGACAATTTAAGACAACTGGTGGCAGCAGGTAAGTGTTGACTGGACCACGACATAGACAACTGGTGCAGACAGGTAGAGTGTTGACTGGACCACGACAATAGACAACTGGTGGCAGACAGGTAAGTGTATGACTGGACCACGACAATAGAACAACTGGTGGCAGACAGGTAAGTGTAGACTGGACCACCGACAATAGACAACTGGGTGGCAGACGGTAAGTGTTGGACTGGACCACGACAATAGACAACTGGTGGCAGACAGGTAAGTGTTGACTGGACCACGACAATAGACAACTTGGTGGGAGACAGGTAAGTGTAGACTGGACCACGCAATAGACAAACTGGTGGCAACAGGTAAGTGTTGACTGAAGCCAAGACAATAAGACACTCGGTGGCAGACAGGTAAGTGTTGACTGGACCAAGAACAATAGACAACTGGTGGCAGCAGGTAAGTGTAGACTGGACCAGACAACAGACAACTGAGTGGCAAGACAGGTAAGTGTTGACTGGACCACGACAATAGACAACTGGTGGCAGACAGGTAAGTGTTGACTGACCACGACAATAGAACAACAGTGGGCAGAACAGGTAAGTGTAGACTGGACCACGACAACAGACAACTGTGGCAAGACAGGTAAGTGTTGACGGAACCAAGACAATAGACAACTGGTGGCAGACAGCTAAGTGTTGACTGGACCACGACAATAGACAACTGGTGGCAAACAGGTAAGTGTTGGACTGGACCATGAATATAGACAACTGTGCAGACGGTAGTGTGACTGGACAAGACATAGATAACGGTGGCAGACAGGTAAATGTTGACTGGACGAAGACAACAGATACACTGGTGCAGACAGGTAAGGTTTGACTGGACCGACGAATATAGACAACTGGTGGCCACAGGTAAGTGTTGACTGGACCACGAATATAGAAACAACTGGGGTTCAAACAGGTAAGTGTAGACTGGACCACGGAACAATAGACAACTGGTGGCAAACAGGTAAGTGTTGACTGGACCACGAATATAGACAACTGGTGGCAGACAGGTAAGTGTTGACTGGACCACGACAATAGACAGCTGGTGGCAGACAGGTAAGTGTTGACTGGACGAAGACAACAGACAACTGGTGGCAGACAGGTAAGTGTTGACTGGACCAAGACAATAGACAACTGGTGGCAGACAGGTAAGTGTGGACTGGACCATGACAATAGACAGCTGGTGGCAGACAGGTAAGTGTTGACTGGACGAAGACAACAGACAACTGGTGGCAGACAGGTAAGTGTTGACTGGACCAAGACAATAGACAACTGGTGGCAGACAGGTAAGTGTTGACTGGAC
>SAYR01017467.1:697452-719604 GCA_004382745.1 Argopecten irradians irradians | reverse complement strand
ACCTGGCTGACAAGGATAAGTATAACCTGGCTGACAAGGATAAGTATAACCTGGCTGCTTTATCTTGTTTTATGTGAGGTTCAATGTTATGTAAACATATTTAAGATCAACATCATGAAACATATTAGTATACCTCATGTTTATAACAGTGTCTGTGATTAGTTGGAACACATCACATGACAGGGAAATAAAACGTCATAGTTCCCTCGCGGGAAATAAAACATCGTATTTTCCTGGGGCGCGTGCCCCTATATATGGTGACCGCTCGTCTTTCACACGAAGTTATCTCCCCTTCCAATCATACAACAATGACGGACAAAGAGTGAAACACCATTTTTTTCATCCCAAGTTTAAATACTAATCTAGTGTAGCGAATCGGGAATTTTCGGAATTATAAACAATTTGTGTCCAAAGTGGCAGTGTGATATATGAAGGTTTATTTACCCTCAGATGTAATATTTCCCTCAGACAAGCCCTCGGGAAATATCACACCTTTGGGTAAATAAACCTCCATATCACACTGCCACCGGGGCCATAAAAGGCATAGTATTAACTATAAAGCTCATTATTTAAACATTAAGGTTAATAAGGGGTATAATTTACATGCATACTTTCAAGGGTAGATAAATCTGCATGTTAGATATACAGTTATATCTTAATATGCAGCATCATTAACATTTACAGACTGGAACACATGTCCTGTTAGCTGCAATATTGTACATGTAGCTCAAAAGACTTTTAGACAGATAATGATGTCGTCTTTAGAGCTACAATTGGTGCCATACTGCTAATGGAGCAAAGTAATGGTTATGCATTATGCAAACCATTATTAAAACGTTTGCATGCATTTTATCTTATTTGTTTTATATCGCTTACCTACTAGACAATAAAACTGAACCGTATACAATATCAAATTTTCAGCTAGACATTATTTTTTTACATATATATGAAGGCCTTTCTGAAGAGAAAATATACCGGAAGTCTTCAAATTATGAATTTAACGTCTTGTGAGCGGTACAGTTGATATTTAGAATTGTAGTTATGTTTTTTTTAGGATAACAACATTATGTAAATCCTTGTAGACGCATGAAATAATCGGAACCTACAACAAAGTATAGAAAATTGTGCCCAAGTGATTTTCGAGTTCTGCCCCACTACGACAATAGGGACCAATTCGTACCCGGCCGAAAGGTATAGTAGGCCAGGTACGTATATATCATATATTTTTTTTCAACTTTTCAGGCCATTCTCGAAAGTGACGATGTTGTAGAGGCCGCAGTTGTTGGAGTACCAGATGAACTGAAGGGCCAGGTACCTCTAGGACTTTGTGCTAATATCTCTCTCTTATTTAGTTTTTATTCTAAGAAAGTAGTTACCAATCAAACTAAGTTCGTAAAGGAGTAGATATGATAGGACCAGTATTTGGCCTTAATTTTTCAGGCCGAAAAATACTAACTCTGATCCACATCAATTTCACATCAATAAATACTCTCATACTTGCTATTCATCAAAACATAACTTTTTATAACCATGTACACGATGTGCTCCACCTATGACGTCATCAAATTGATGATTTTCCTCTTCTCGCCAAATTTTTCTAGAAATTCATCATCTTTAGGTTAGAAAAGGCTTGAAATGGATTTGGCCGCCACCTTGGAGCAACTTTGTATTTTGCATGGATATGCGTAAATACACGATCTTTCTGCTCTACGAAGGCGGCCACATTCATTTTTAGAGAAAACTACTCAAAAAGTATGATTTTTCAAGGATTTTTGTGAAAATTGGCGGGAAACTGTATGTTGATGACGTCATAGTGAACATAATTGGCACATGCAGGATATTTTCGGGATGTAATGTGTTAGCAAATGTATTCAACAGTTATATGGCAAAATATGTTGTTCTTTACTGGAGAATTAATTTTGGGGCCATATTTGAGTCTTAACGTACCTTCTCCTTTATCAAGAATATCCATGGTTACTTCTCTTAGAAACCAATTTTTTTTTTTTGCATTAAATTACCTACATTTTGTGATATTGTAAGGTTTTGTGTATTTTAAAAGAACACTTTTATCTTGTGTGCTATGGAAATATCTATTGATAATTGCCAGAACAGGCAACACTATATGATAACGTTTTTATTTTGGTGCAGAGACTGGCTGGGCCATTACGTCTACTAACATTGGTCTGGGGAACAGGACAAACCCTCCGCAGGGCGTAACAGGGAAGCCGGTCCCCGGCTGGAATGGTACGTATAGGTCACATGATTATCTGTCATCATAATTATTAACTTCACTCGCCAGTTAAGAAACCATAACTCACACTCACAACAACAATTCCGCTTCAATTTATTATTAGCTAATTAGGCTCCACATTTAGTTTCAGGGTGGCCTATAGTCATCAGGTTTCCACCCTTCTGTTCCTATATTTTCAGTTTACAATTACTATTCGGAGACTATGCCATCTAGATCGGCAAATTATAATTTTTTGCTGAATTCAAAGTGGTTGTTCAGCTGATTTAAAAAATAACACATTATGGAAAATTTATTAGAGTGATTCCTCATGCTATTTAGATAATTATACGGTGTAGCTTCTTCGATTCACAATAACTACTCAGCAGCCATCTACAATTTTAAAAATGAAAACAGAAATGAGAATTTTTGTGCCTAACTGATATAATTATGTAAATGCATTATGATATTGATAATGCCTGCTGTAGATTCTGATACCAATATGAGCCAGTCATTTAGATGGATCCTTCTTTACTTTTCAGTATTCTAGTACGTTTCATATAATAAATTCAACAGATCATTTATGATTATGACTGGCCTATCATTCCTTGAATTGACTTTTTAAATTTAAATCTTCATTGAAATTGTATGGATGGCATTTATAACTTCACATCTTCATTTTTTTTCTAAAAAAAAGTAGTTATTAGTAATTTAATATCACTCTTTGATGTCTAGGAGTGCATGTTTTAATTTATAAAATCAAATGGATAAGTTGAATTTATATTGCTAATTCAAAGTCAAGGGTTGATTCAATGGTCAAACTACTGGTTTATAATTCAACATATATTGAAATGATATTGGTCAAAGTTCAAGACTACTATCTCTAAGATTACTAGCTCTAAGTCAAAGTCAAGTTTAGACTAGACTGTAAATTCCATTTTTATGTGTTTACAGTGAAGGTCCTTAGAAATGATGGGACTGAGACAGACTCTATGGAACTAGGACAGATAGTTGTCAAGTAAGTTTACATGAATTCCAGCAGATATTACAGGCTGTTAACCAACTTTATTTGATAATCCTGGCTACTGTATTCGCAGTAATTAGCACCCAGGGTGCTTGAATAATTGTAACAAAGGGGGGGGGAGTTTTTTTTTCAATGAACAAATTGAGTGTTGCGGAAGAAAAAAGTCAGCCACATTTTATATCTTTCTGTACATCTTTTTTGGTAAATTAATCTGTTACAGTAAACATGCATATATCTTTTAATCTTTTAGACACATAATTATGTTGTGATTCACATGTAAAAGTTCAAGGATACAATGCTGATGTTAGAGGCATTACTTGTTGTAAAACATTGTTAAATTCATGGGATGGGAGCGTTTATACAACTTTATACAACTCTTCTCCAGAAAACGGGAGGGTCCCTTTCATGTATAGGGGTGGGGCGCTAATTACAGCAAATAGAGTAATACATTTCCTTATTTCTATTGCAATTCTATTCATAAATATATACATGTTTATATTCATAATCAAAGAATAAAAGGATACTCAACACCCATTGCAGTTGATTTTATTATTAAGGACTTATAGCTGTGATATAGCTCTGTATACATTTGTTCATTCACAAATAATCTATTGTTCATTACGTCATTAATGTTACCGCAATTCTTTACTTTAGCGTCACTGTTGGTATACCAAAATTGTCCTGATGACGGCCGCCTAGCGGCTGAAACATGTAGACAATTTGTTCCTCTAAATAATAAAATGAACTGCAATGGATGTTGAGTATCCTTTTATTCTTTTTTGATTATGTCTTCACATCCTAAGGATCTCTATTGAATATCACGTGATATCCATCCAGCAGTCGTGGCACCGCTTTTCAACACTTCAGAGCATTGGTTCTCTTACTCTGTGTTTTACATGTTTATATTCAGTGGAAACCTTTGTTGTTGCAGGTTGCCACTTCCTCCAGGAAGCTTCTCGACACTGTGGAATAATGATGAGAAGTTTGTGGAAACCTATTTTGAAAGTATTCCGGTTAGTTTGTTTGGTATTTTGTGCTCTTTTGAATACCATGGATTTTGTATACCACTGGTATATATATGTTTATGGTTATCATAACACCATGGACTTTGGATATTGTTGGTGTTCAATACAATTTGTATATTTGGTGAATAATGTATAATATCATGGACTTTGGATACCGTTGGTATTTTATACAGGTATTAATTGTATGTCTGGTTATTTATTTCAGGGTTACTATAACACCATGGACTCTGGGTATCGCTGTGAGGAGGGTTACATATCTGTTCAAACTCGAACAGACGATGTCATTAATGTAGCGGGACATCGTCTGTCTACAGGAGCATTAGAAGAGGTAAGTTATTATAGTATTTAGTATTGCTTCCTTGTCTTTGATATATTAGGTCCTAAATCTTTATCAAGCTTTAACATCTATTACAAGGACATCTTGTTTTATGTGAGGTTCAATGTTATGTAAACATATTTAAGTTCAACATCATGACGCATATTAGTATACATGTACATCATGTTTATAACAGTGTTTGTGATTAGTTGAAACACATTACATAACAGGGAAATAAAACGTCGTATTTCCTTCGGGGGAAATAAAACATGGTATTTCCTGGGGCGCGTGCTGCTATGGTGACAGCTCGTCTTTCACATGAAGTTATCTCCCCTTCCAATTGTACAACAATGACAGACGAAGAGTAAAACGCCATTTTTTTTCATCCCAAGTTTAAATTCTATTTAATCCAGTGTAGCGAATCGTGAATTTTCGGAATAATAAACAATTTGTGTCCCCAGTGGCAGTGTGATATATGAAGGTTAATTTACCCTCAGATGTAATATTTCCCTCAGGCAAGCCCTCGGGAAATATTACACCTTTGGGTAAATAAACCTCCATATCACACTGCAACCGGGGCCATTAAGGCATAGTATTAAAACTATAAAGCTCATCATTTAAACATTAAGGTTAGTTAGGGGTATAATTTACATGCATACTTTCAAGGGTAGATAAATCTGCATGTTAGATATACAGTTATATCTAATATGCAGCATCATTAACATTTACAGACTGGAACACATGTCCTGTTAGCTGCAATATTGTAGCTTAAAAGACTTTTAGACAGATAATGATGTCGTCTTTAGAGCTACAATTGGTGCCTATTACTGCCATTATTAAAACGTTTGCATGCATTTTATCTCATTTGTTTTATATCGCTTACCTACTAGACAATAAAACTGAACCGTATACAATATCAAATTCTCAGCTAGACATATATATATATGGAGGCCTTTCTGAAGAGAATATATACTGGAAGTCTTCAAATTGTGAATTTGACGTCTTGTGAGCGGTACAGTTGATATTTAGACTTGTAGTTATGTTTTTTTAGGATAACAACATTATGTAAATCCTTGTATACGCATGAAATAATCGGAAGCCTACAACAAAGTATAGAAAATTGTGCCCGAATGATTTTCGGAGGCGCTGCTCCACTACGACTCATAGGGACCAATTCGTACCCGGCCGAAAGGTATAGTAGGCCGGGTACATATATTCGTTCTAATGTCCTGTCTGTCCAATAATAACTCTTCCTTTTAAGATGTTGAATGACATATTTTAAGCATTATTTTTTTTCAACCTTTCAGGCTATCCTCGAAAGTGACGATGTTGTAGAGGCCGCAGTTGTTGGAGTACCAGATGAACTGAAGGGCCAGATACCTCTAGGACTTTGTGTAATGAAGCATGGTAAGTTATTTATTTTGGGCTGCTTTGGTCAGGTGGTTAAGATGTCCTGACAATTATCAGAAGCCCTCAATTCTTCTCTGGTATATATGACTGAGTTTGAATTTCATATCAGCTATTTAGCAGGTTATCTATGAGCGCTGTCATATTAATGTTTCCCATCTAGAAGTAAAGCGAGAGGGAGAAGAATTGACTATAGTCTTTAACTCCCTAGCCCCCATCCCCCTCCAACACTTCAGCTAGCTGATAGTTCTCTTGAGAAACAAAAACCTGTAGATAGGGCATGGAAAAGGATTAGAATCAGCCAGCCTATTATTTTGCCAGGGGGAAAGCATAAGCTGGGGTAAATTCACTGGTGATTGCATGAGTACTAAACACACTGCATCATTGATGCAATGTTTAGCATTTATTTGGATAGTTGTTGTTGTGACGCCAATATAATTGTTCTATGCTGTCTTACCCTAGGTAAGATAGAGATATTTCGCCCTCACCTGAAAAGCAGATCTGTCCAGGTAAAGACACCTTAAGAGGAAGAAAAATCGGCTTCAACCACCGTCCTGTACAATACAATTGAAACAAATACCTAGACATATACATACTCTCATGTACGTGACTTAACTGTAAATTTACAATATTTTGTTTCAAACATTGAATTTTCCTTACATAAACATATAGCACTGATCATAGATATATCAGTTTGATCATTATAACAGACTGGTATGTACCTGTTGACAGGTGTGAAGAAATCAGAAGCAGAGGTCATCAAAGGAGTGGTCAACAAAGTCCGAGAATTTGTAGGTCCAGTGGCAAGCTTCAAACAGGCCGTCATCGTACCCAAACTACCAAAGACTCGTGCTGGCAAGACAGCCCGAAACACACTGGCAGCTATAGCCGCTGGGAAACCATACAAAGTAAGTGGAATGACAGCTGTTAGTTGTGTTATTTTGTATTTCTATGTGTTATCCATCATGATGTGTTACCAACGTCTGTTATGTCCCATTACGACTACTTCAGATTTCATTTCAAGTCTGCATGGGCATTCTCTTACAGACATATCTATCATGTTTCTCTCGAATTCAAGCTTACTTTGCCATATATCGGTATCTGTTTTGTACTTGTATCATGATATCTGCGGGTCAGGATTACCTGGCTTATAGTAATTGTGCATCGTTCTTCATGGTGTGTGATTCGCTGTGTGTCTTGTACTATCTGTAAACTTTTTATTCAACTTCTTCCCATTAATTGAAAAGATAATGGGCCTGGAGAATGCTTGGTTGAAGAGCTGCCAAGCTTTTAAAAATGAATGTCCTTGACCTTCATTCAAGGTCACACAGGTCAATTAAGCTAAAATATTTAAACAGCTTCTTGTCAATAACTTGGAGGCCTAGAGACCTGATGACTAGGGCCTGCAGCATACATGGGTGAAGGGCTACAAAGTTTGTCCAAATGAATGACCTTAGTAATGTTAACCTTCATTCGAGCTAGGTTACAGGGCTCAAAAAGGCTAAAATATTTTTAAAAAAAATCTATTTTGGTGTTCTTCTAATATTATGTTGTATTGTCTTAATAGCCAGACGACTGTTATTAAAGGCCCAATGGGCATCTTGTCATTGGAAATGTTCTTGTATAGTGTAACTGAAATATTTGATATGTTGCTTTCAGGTGCCTGTTACAATAGAAGATGCCACAGTATATCCGGCCATACACAAAGCCTTAGCTGATGCTGGTTTTCCGCCAAAGTAACATGAAGTTTTGTTTAGTGATACAATGTTATTTACTGGTATATGGAAACATTAATTTGAAAACCATGTGATGAAAAATAAACAGATTCATATAAATTGCTGACTGAAAATGTAAGTACTAATTAATGCTATTTGAATTTTAACATAAGTTACAAGTTTAATATATGCTATGACTAATATCAACCTAGGCTCTAGGGCTGATATACAGTGTATCATGATTAGTTATTAAGTCAATTAAAGATATCAGTGACAAGCTTAATGTATGATCATAATATAAGGTATTGGTTGAGTCTCTAAAGTTTGAAGTTTGGCCCAAATAAGACGCACCAATTTCTGAATGAACCCTGGCACATGCGTTGAACTGAATGATGAAATCCTGATGTCAGAATATAACCATGAAATGGCTGTTTTTATATGGGTTCTTTACACAGTATATATACCTCCCTTGTTGCATATATATACTATTAAAAGGATATCACATTGAGTGTCCTAGGCTCGGTTATAACCGGAACATGGACGTTAAGCCCCATCAATCAATCTGTCATATTGAGCAAGAATTATTTTTTGCACTGTACATTTATTGTTATCATAGAAACTTTGATGCAGGCATTAGTACGTAGTAGACTGGCCACCAGTCTCTAGAATATTAAAAAATCACTTAAAATTTGGCTTGATTAATTTTTGTCTCTACTACATGCCTGATTCTAGAGTTTTAAACTAGGTGGAGATAATCTAGTAAAGAACTCTGCTGAGAAAGTCTTATCAGCAACTTCGAGTCTGGTGGCTAGTCTTAAGCATCAGTAGTAGAATGATTGTGTTTGGCTCATCATTACTCCTGTACTTTTAGCGGGAAATAGTAATTAGCAAAACAGAAGGTGACAGTTATTTTGAAATTAATTCCCTTAGTGTGTTGTACTGTGGTTTGATAGATCTTCCACATCCAAACTGTCTCTAATTAGTAATCTTGGAGAGATGATTTGTCAGGCAACTTAAGCTTGGGTTTGAGTGGGAACTATCACATCAAACACAAAAGGAGACCAATGTAGTGTCCCTCAACTAGATTACTGATCATATGTACGTTTTTAATACAGAAGAATTGTATGAAAAAATTGTTATTATTATACTGGTTTTTAATTGGAGTTGAGCTAATGACATTGTAATGATAGTAGATATATTGAAGCATAATATATCTAGATGTTTTATTTAATTAATAATTTTTGCAATTGGCTCACTACTGGTGACTTATTAGAATGTATGCTTAATTAAAAGTGCCAATTAATTACTGAAAAATTGGAATTATTTGATGCGTGGAAATGTTCATTCAGTCTGTTATTTTTCTCATATTCACACTCGCACATAATATGAACATGAAAATGTGAATAATATTTCAATCATTATGATTCATCAGACACAATCTTATCAGACAGGAGGCGGGTGTGAGATTTATTCAGGTCGTAGGTCAATCATCTTGAATAATCTTAAATTAGTTTAGATATACATACCGGGTAGCTAAAAAAAATTTAACAAAATGCGACACTCTATGGACAGTTTGAAGCTGATTTGAATAAAAAAAAACATCCATATTAACAGTAAAATTGTATTTTGTATTTTGCACTTTGTAGGCTATTATAATTAAATTGTTTCACATCATAATCATTATCATAATAGCTTATTGTATGTAACACTGTACATTTATATATCTTAGCATGGCTTACTGCATTTATAATAACATTCTTTCAATGGCATAAAGTAATAATCATTGAGATAATTATTATATAATTGTGTTTACACTCTAAAACACTTTATTTCGCAAGATACAAATTTTCACATAATTACACAAGAGTTGAAAACCGAATGTTTCACAAATAATTGTATCAAACATATATATAATATACAGATGCATGGTTGTCAGCCCTCATCGTCATTTTATATTATGTACTGGTATTCTTGAAATTATATGTTGAAAATCTATAACGATTGTGAGAAATATATATTATAGACACGGAAATTAAATTAGCCTATATCTAGATATTTTTATATACATATTAATTATTTTAATAAATTGAATACATAATTATATGTGAACTATTTTGATTATTCAGGAGAAATCATGTATTTCAGCTGGCCATTTAAACTCATAAACAATGTATATCCAATGTGCATCATTAAACATTTCTTTAATGGACTTTATTAATTAAAAGATAAAGATGCATGTTTATTTCTTTTGATGTCGGTTTATCATGTCATCATTTTCCTATCTGATGAGTTTTCTTGTAATATCACGTATGTACACAAGGTTTTTTCATACAATTTGTATTTTTTGGCTTGGACCTTGACTGTACATGGCCTTTGACTTTACGAATATTGCTTGACATGTTGACCTTTACCCGTGATCTGTTTTTGAAATATTAATTTTAGACCTATTCTGCAAACCTATAAGTCCTGCGGAGCTTTCAATTTGTGTCCTTAATTTAACTTTAGTTAGAAGTCAATTAATTTTAAACTTTAAACACAATATTTTCGTTGAATCTACCAGTGCCATATATAATGATCTGATTTTAGTGTTTGCTGAAATTACATTGATCACACTAAACGGTATACATATACCTAATTACCATATTTCATTTTGATGTTTTTTTATAATATAAAAAAAAAACTGAACTTGTATCTACAATCATGCTGAAAATGTGAAGATTACCTTGAAAAATAATTAGACTATAATTATATAATTGTCATCCTCGATACTTCAGGGATTTCAATCACTTACAATCTCTACACCCCTGGACTATAGCTATCTCATAGTAAAATTGAAGGCAGGTCAGGGGAACAAATCTGAACCAATCACAGGCCTACAACAATTTTCTTTGAAGACCACAGAGAGAACAACGCCCAACTTCAAAGCCACACAGTCAACCACAGTGTATAGCTTTTAATTATAAATTAGTAGGCTCTTTCGATGTGTATCAAAGGACTAAAATACCTGTTCTGTTAATTGCCACCAGTTCAATAGTCCAGGGGTGTAGAGAATGTATGTGATCGGAACCCCTGGAGTATCAGTGATTAATAAGTGTAAACCAACTTATTTTTGCAACAAATTAATTTCTTGTTTCCATACCAAATGGCTTTTTCACAGCAATTTAATTTCACAATTAACCTTTTAAAATCTCTAAAACTAAATGTTCTTGTAGTTGAAACGTTTTTTCTCTATTATTTGTATATATAAGGGTAATTGGTAGCGAAATTCATGAAATTAAATCGCACACTAAAATAAGTTGGGTTTACAGCATGTTATATTTTGTTAATATTTTTACTGTAGACAATGTGCAATTTACATGACACTGTACAAAGGGTAGTTACCTAGAACGATATGATATTTTTATATACAGATTTTATATACCTATATTTGATCAAGATATTTTTTATACAATATACACTGTAGAAAATCCATCCATGTTTTATCATTATTTGATTGTAATATAAATTGTTTATTACAGATTTGGAGGTACATTATTATTGTATACATGGGTTAGTGAACTAATTAAGTTGTTTTTGGCCTCACTAAGTTAAATTTGTACGAAAATGTTAAATATGGTTGAATTTCGTAAAGTAAATTCGTACGAAAATGTTAAATTTGTTGAATTTCATAAAGTTAAGTTTGTTACAAAATGTTAAATATGGTTGAATTTCGTAATCTCCAATCTGATGATCACATATACTTTGCGACTAAAAATCAAATGAGGTTTTTGCGCTCAATGATTAGTACGGGAGTTAGGGGTATATGAACATGAATATACATGTATACATTATTATTGTAAGTATGTTTTCTCAAATCAAAGTGTTTTATTGTATTCGACCCAATAAGTACCACTGTCCTTGTAAGCGCTCCTCCCCATTTTTGAGGCCTCATTTTCAGTCTAATACCTTGAATTAAATGTAAACCGAAAATATGAAAACTATAGGTGTTTCTATTTGATTTTGTGAAATGTAAGCCCAAATTTGGTGCGATATTTAATTAAGCGCCTCTTCATTTTTTCAATGTATTAAGTACCCTGGACGCTTAACTATTGGGTCGAATATGGTGTATGAAATAAACATTTAAAAAGACCTCATTGAATACTGTAGCTGAGGTATGTACTTTGGGATATTACTGGTATGCAATTTCTAATGAATTTGAGTCCTACTTATTTGAAGCCAAAACTTAAATTAGCCTACTTATATGTACTGCAAATATTTATATATTTTTTAAATGATTATTAATTGTCTCTGCCCAGTGAATCATTAATTTGTACATTTAATGAATAAAATCTTTTGGATTAATTCTGGTTTTTTTGAAGTTTTTTGTTTTGGTACATTTAGGTATGTTCAGAATAATCCCACTTCTGTCACCAATTGTGAAGTTTTCTTTGTTCTTGGCCATAAAAGTTATTAGGCAATTGGAAATGATAATAGATTGTGTTTGCATCAGTTGCATTTAAGCATTAAACTATCTTCCTATGGCATCTATGGTCTATATAGCATCTATATATATACAAGAAAACTGTTTATCAACGACGATTTAATCCACAAGATGGAACAGCTAGCCATTTTGACGGTGATCAATTGACATAACCATGTCAACATTAGTGACGTCATATGATGGTCACGTTTTGGGTGTCAGTTATACCCCCATAGACTTCACATTGCCTTGGTTAGTTTATAAATATAGAAGAAGTGGCAAGTGAATGTAAATATTGAAATTGTAATTTATAATTTCATTTATTTACACTAACAGTTAAACATCAAATAGGTAAAATAAAAGTTTTCAAAGTTCATGTTCTTAACTTAACAGCAAAAACTCTAAGTATAAATTAATTCAATGAAAGTAAGATTGAATGCACTTTATTTGTCTGACTTATTCCATCTCAATACTAACTACATTTTACTACCGTATATATCCTCTAACTAAACTCCATCCCTCCAGCCCCAGGCAGATCAGAGTCACCATTCATACAAAATCTGTTTTCGAGTCAATTTCGACTACATGTATGTGGACATGCACTGTCACCTTCATCAGACAAGTTTCTTTAACATTAATAAAAATTATTGTTGTTTTCTATTTTAGTGAAGTTGTCATGATAACCCTTCAAAATAAACATTATGCAGTAAATTAAGCAAATTTGAAAATTTGGTCATTTTAAACAAGGATTTATCACTTATAAATCCTATTTTTTTAAAATATGATATTAACATTTGCTAGAGATTAAGGCATAATAGAGAGCAAACTCGCTTGAACAAACTTAATATTTATTGAGAGTATGTAGGCCCTTATCATACTTATTGAGAAAAAAAATATAGAATTTGTTCAAAGATGCACTCTATAATCTTTAGATGAAAATCTCAGCCAAAAAATGGCTAATATTTAGAATGCTTACTGTATACTTAATAGAAACTGCAACAATAATTACAGAAGGTACATGTATAGGCAATACACTCAATATTTGAAATACAATTTTAATTAATGATTTTTGGGCCAGTTCTTTGATTATATTTTCAAACAATTGTCCTCCAGAAGGAAAAAAATATTTATCGTTCAAAAAGTGTTATGGTCTCATTTACAAATTTTCTGCCTCTTGGCCATCTTAAAGTACACAGAAACAAAAGCCAAGCTAGGTGAAATCCATCTTGAACTTCTTGATTTGCTTATAGTTATAAGTGTAGGCTAATAGTAAATCTACAACCTCAAAAGAAAAAGACTACATGAGATTTGTTTTTCTATCAATTTTATTTCTGGTCTCTATGTTTCAATGTTTCAAATGTAAGTATAATGCAATTCTTCATTTTCAGCAATAAAAAAGCTTTACAAATCATCATAATAGCTTAAATCTATTTCAATACTTAACATAGGAAAAATAAACATCAACAATATAACAACACTTCCTGGAAAGTCAGAGCATGTAGGCAGAGTATACGTGATAATAATATACTCTCAGGAAACTTCATTTTGCCCAATTACAAGTAAGAACACATTTGGTCTTGCCCTAACACTTGATATATGAAATGTTCATGACAAATTGTCCACTCTATATGATACATGTAGTATTGTGTCGCTGCATGTGCAAAATACCTTTTACTTCTCCGCTGTCAGAAATGATAATTGCTGACATATGTATTCAGCATTATTGAATTATATTATCAAATCATATATCAATAGCTCCTGTAGACTATTTTTAATATACAAAATATTAACACCAAAAATTGATATAATTTTCAACAAGTTTTCAGTTTTTAGACCAGCTGAAAATTACAAAAAAATTAGTTATCTTTCAGAAATATATGAGTTTTTTAATTGTCATAAAATGTATGGCTGGAAGAGAAATTTTGGAATAATTCAAATATTGTAATTTAACTATTTTCCACACACAGATGTATTATTTGTATGTAATTATAATCGATAGTCTAATAATGATCAGAAATATTAATTTCAATAATAACCTGGAATTGAAACTCAGAAAATTAATGGGTGAGTACTGATATAAAATGAATGATATTCTGTATGAAGGAATTTTCTGCCAAAATTAACGAATATCATTAATAATTGTTCCTAATGAATATGCCAAGTCTCTTCTGCACAACCTGTAGTCATTTATATATAATATGCTTAAACTTAAAGAACATGCTATACACAATTTAAGTTTGTCAAATTATAAAAATATTTAAAATTACATTTTGTACAACTAATTTACAGTTACTGTATTTATTGTTGTTGTTTTTGTTTGAATTAAATTTTTATTTATTTAAATCAGAAATGTAATTTTTAAATAATTTTATTAAATTAGTATTTTTTTTAATAAAAGTACTTACTTATGGTGCATAATTCTAAGTAAATACACACATCATCATCATGAATTGATATTGAAAATATAACTTCCCAAAATCAATCTTATAAACTGATTTAAAAATCAAAGCAGTAATTACAATGAATTATAAAATAATACATATCAATAAGCATAGTCAACACTATTCAACGCTTCATTTAAAACAAAAAATGAATGTATATATAATTATGTATAAATAGAGCTCAAAAATGAATCAACAATATTGCACATATTTGGTCTGATATACATATCAACAGATAATTTTCTATTGAAACATATTCTGTTTTATGTATATCAAATCGAAGTCTCATCCATTTCATCACAAGAGAAGAAACTGCATGCAGACTTAGCAAGCTTCATCATAATCACTTAATTAGTAGTAGCAAACATAACACCACTTCATCAGACCGTTTTAATTCACTCAAAAAGTCATGAACACCAACCAATAAAATATCCATCATTTTAATAATTAAATAATTACATCATAATATGATGTTTTATTTATTCTGTAGATGAGTCAGGTGGCATTTGCACAACAGTTTTTATATATCAACCTAATATATACAAATTCTGTGCCATGAATTAATTTATATGTCATACTTTCTGAATCATAACTATAAGCGCACCTGAGGCTTTTTTGAAACAATTTTCCCCCAATTTTTGTACACGTATAAATCACACATACAAGTTGTGGCCATCTCTGACTTAAAATAAAGATGTTTTATGATACATTTAAAACTTTTCAAACTCTGATGATGATAAAATGCAATTTAAAAATATGATGGTACCAGGTATTCATATTTATAAATTGCATTTTATCATCATCAGAGTCTGAAAATTATCATCAGACATATATGCATTCTGTTTCTGTCTTGTCGGAATACTTTGCCAGCAACACTAAATAATCTCTCTACTGGAGCTGGTAAAATACACAAATGTGGAAATCTGCAAGAATTATCTTTCCGGAACTTAAATGGGTCCCAACATCTCTCTGTGCAATATTCACCAATGTACCCGTAGGTGTCTACTTCATTGGATTTAAGAGTTGTGTCTCTTTCGTGAGGGTGTAGTGGAATGAACTGAAAAAGTTTTCTTGGCAGGGGCGGTTGAAGACTAATCTGAGCTATCATCTATATTTTTGCCTTCATTAGATATGCTAATTAGGTGATCAACATGTATATATAGGTGTTATATAAGCAAGACCTTTGTGATTTGTAATCACAGGCTATGTGTTCGCAACTCACACCTGTATATATTGCCTCAGGAGAAAACTACAGGTAAAAAGAGGTACAAGTGTAGGGTATACTATGGTCACTGCCTCACATATGTAACCTGTTTAAATTTCTATATAGCCAAATAAATGTCTTACATTCATTAATTTTAGTATTAGACATTAGTAAATATATATATGTAATTGAAAAGTAATTGAAATGTAATTGTTAATTACACATTTTTAGAATGTAATTAATTACAATTACAATTACATGTAATTGAAATATTTCTTAATTACAAATTACTTTAAAAAATGTAATTAATTGCAATTAATTACAATTACATTTTTAATTACCCCAACCCTGGTTTTATCCCATTCCGGGTTGTCCGTTACAGCCCTGTGCTATTAAGATTTACATGGCCTAACGACGGCTGTGAATTTGATTCAAATAATTTTGATGTCTTTTAATTATGAGGCTGATCATCCGCTCAATCATTCCAAATGGAAGCATTTTGTTTTGAGTATTAATTATAGATAAATCTAATTAATATATTTTCGATCCATTGAACATTCTATAAACGAATTACATACACACTTCAATTATCATTATAATATTTGTTCATGTAATGAAACTTTCAAACTAGGAATATGAATGCATAAAATAAAATACAATCAAACCTGTCTATAATGGACATCCAAGGGACATATAAAATTGTCATTTATAGACAGGTGTCCTTTATACAGAGATCAGATTATATAGTAAATTGCATGAAATGGGGTTGATGAGACTGTCCTTTCTAGACAGGTGTCCTTTATAGCAGGTTTGACTATGAATTAATGAAAATGATAGCAATGGGCCATTAATTATATTATTATAAATCATTTGTTTTGGATGTCTTAATTTGGCAACTAAAGACTTGCAGACTTACATTACATGGAATATATATCATAATACACAGACACTAATTAATTTGTAGATATTTGAACAAATTGGAATGCATGAGACACAAACAATTGTATAATGATACAGTATGTACATATCATAATAGCATTTTGATCACACATTCAATCATTATTTACATGTATTTACACCAGCCTCCTGACTAAACATTTTTGCTTAGACAAAGACATTTCAGACAATGTAACATACATCATGTAAATGTAATTGTGTCTAAATTAATTCATGTTCACATCGAGAAGGCTCAATTAGTGGGACTAATAGTTCTTGATCTACCGGTATTTGTATCTATAGTTCATTTAAAGCATACTAGCTAGGATAACAGAGGATTTCAGGAATAGTTTTGCTTAATTTTAAACAAATTGTTTACTGCCCTGTCATCCTTGATACACCAGGGGTTCCAATCACTTACAATCTCTACATCCCTGGACTATCTCATAGTAAAACTGAAGGCAGCTCACAGGAACAAATCTGAACCAATTACAGGTCTGCAAAAGAACTCTTCGAAGACTACAGAGAGAGCGATGCCCAATTTCAAAGCCACACAGTCAACCACAGTGCACCGTTATATGGCTCTTTTGATGTACATCAAAGGACTAATTAAATTACCTGTTCTGCTCTGTTGCCTCCATTTTTACATGTAATATGAAATAGTCCAGGGGTGTAGAGATCGTAAGTGATCGGAACCCCTGGAGTATCGAGGATGCTGCCCTGTCGGTGTTTAAAAATTGTTTGATTTTTTTCTTTTCATTATTCTATGATGGTATAGCTAATTGATGTAAAGATATGATAAATTTCATTTTGCTTATAAAATGTATACATACATTATGTACCTCCGGTCAATCAATTGGTTCTGAAAAGATATACCACTACAAGTCAAAAAAGTACAAAGAGAGATAACTCCAAATTAAATTGAAGTATTCTTGGTACTTTTTCAATTTTAACATCACTGTGTTTTTATATACGAGTCAAACTGTAGCTTTATTAAGAGTCATTGCAAACAGTACCATGGAGAGACAACTCCAGTCTAAATTGATGTATTCTTGGTACTTTTTCAATTCTAATATCAGTGTTTTCATATATAGACAGTCAAACTGTAACTCTATCAAGAATTGCAATAAGTACCAAGGGAAGACAACTCCAATCTAAATTAATGTATTCTTGGTAGTTTGTATGATCATAAAGCAACATTCAATGCAAGCTCAGGAACCATGTATACATACTAATATATGCCTTTAACACATCTGATATTCCATACTTGCATGCATGGCCATGCACCCACAATTACTGTCCTGCTGTAGTAAATATAAATAACATACAGCTTTATATAGGTGTAGCTAATTATAATATAATATTATATATATATATTATTCAATCTTACTATATCATACAGCTATAATGGAATATCACTTGATACATACAATCATAATTTCACCTATACATACAGTACATGAATGTACCAGGCCTAGGTAATTTACATTAATTTTATCTATGATATATACATTATAATGTCTTGGAAGTCTTAATAAATTAAAATTGTTTATGACTAGATATGAAAAACAGATATTATATAGCCAAAATTTCACAACTGATGATGAATTACTAGACAATGTACGTATTAGTGGGTATTTATGAAACACAGCTAGTATCTATAAGAATCCTGAGTTTAATTGTTGAGCTGTTATGACAATGTTTGTGTGATTGATATGAGCTAGAGCTTTATAATTATGATATTGGTACAATTGTATGTTTATACACAGTATAACTTGTCATGAGTAAACAAACCATTGTCTAATCTGTATCCTGTGTATGCCATCATATATAATTGTGTGGCATTTTCCTTCTTTATTTATTATGCATTTGCATATTACAGAGCTATCTACCCTTGCGGGTAGGTATTGATTGTGACGTCATGTATTTGCAAGCATAACATCACACTTTTTGGAGAAAGCGATGTGAATTGCGCTCACAAAATAATGACGTAACAATCTATACCTGTAAAAGGAGCGGGTCTGTGTGACTTGTACATAGTGTTGAATACGGTCTCTGTCACTCAGCTGACGGAGCATGCTTCTTTGGCTCAGTCGGTAGAGCCGTAGATTTCCACGCCGGAGACCCGGTGTAGCAGCCATTTCTTTCCCCCTCTGATAGTTTCCCCGGGGAAAGAATTGGCTAGCTGATTTCTTCCCCGGGGAAAAAACTGGCTAGCTGATTTTTTCCCCCGGGGAAAGAATAGGCTAGCTGATTCTTTCCCCCCCTAATTACTTTTATCCCCCGGGGAAAGAATTAGCTAGCTGATTCTTTCCCCCCTCTTGATTAATTTTAGGGAAATCCATTGACTAGCTGATTCTTTCTCCCCTCTCGAACTTGTTTCCGGGGGTGGGGGAGACTATTTGCTAAGCTGATTATTCCCCCCTCTTGATAATTCTAGGGGAAATAATATGGCTAGCTGATTCATTCCCCCCTCTCGATTATATCTAGGGGGGGAAACTATTGGCTAGCTGATTCATTCCCCCCCTCTTGATTATATCTAGAGGGAAACTATTGGCTAGCTGATTCTTCCCCCCCTAACAAATTATAATCTAGGGGAGAAACTATTTGCTAGCTGATTCTTTCCCTCCCTCTCAATTATATCTAGGGGAGAAACTGTTGGCTAGCTGATTCATTCCCCCCTCTCGAAATTATTTCCAGGGGGTGGGGGAGAACTATTGGCTAGCTGAATTATTCCCCCTCTTGATTATATCTATGGGGAAACTATTGGCTAGCTGATTCTTTCCCCCCTCTCGAATTATTTCCAGGGGGTGGGGAATTATTGGCTAGCTGATTATCCCCTCCTCTTGATTGATTCTAGAGGGAAACTATTGGCTAAGCTGATTTTTTTCTCCCTCTTTGATTAATTCTAGGGGGGAAACTATTGGCTAGCTGATTCTTCCCCCTCACAAATTTTTCCAGGGGTGTGGGGGAGACTATTGCTAGCATATTCGTTCCCTCCTCTTGATTATATCTAGAAGAAAACTATTGGCTAACTGATTCTTTCCCCCCTCTCGAATTATTTTCAGGGGGTGGGGGAGACTATTGGCTATATATATAGCTGATTCATTCTCACTTAGCCAACATTCTGAAATTTACCTGTATTACCTGGCCAACATGTCAAGTTTTACACCTGAGTGAGTTTCAGCTATAGTCTGTTCTTACTTTCTATGATATGAATTATCAAATTATCAATAACGGAACCTTCATTTCAAGATGGTAACTCACTACTTTGTTTTACAAAATGATCCATTTAGAAAAGAAAACAAATAAAATGTATGATTTCCAATTTTAATTCTAAAAATAGTGTCTTCTGATAATTATAATAATGCTTGATAGCCTTTCTGTAGAACTGGTACATATAATTAGATGGTATTTGCATTAATTACTATAATGCTGTTTTATCATCGTTAATTAGCTGTTTGAGCAATAATGGTACATATTTCCTAATATATGAGATACATGTAAGTGTTGTTATAATTAATTAATCGAAATAGTGAATTCTTACGTTAGCAGTGTTTTGAATTATGGATGTGAAAATATGGGGATTTCATAAAGTTCCTGACATTGAAAATTACAAAGCAGTTTCTTTAAAAGAGTAACTTGGTGTGAAGAAAAACATTACTAATGCTATGGTAAATATTGAACTTAGAAGAGTTTCTTTATCTATTATCAGGGAAATTAGAAATTCGAAGAAAAATAATCATAGCTGGATTTTTCAGTCTAGATTGGAATTAAAACAATTGTAGTTTGGGCTATATATAATATACATATACATGTATATGATTTGGAATTGTTTCTTAAATCTGATTCTAATCGATTTAAACTCAAAATTAGAAAATCTTTTTTAGACAGGAATGTATACGTTTGATAAATGATTCATCTAAAGGAAATTCATACAAACATATTATTTTTGTCAACCTTATTCAAATAATTTTCTAGACATTAAAGTTAAGAGAAACATATCTAAATGTCGGTTATCTGTCCATGATAACCGACATATAGGAGAGGGAAAGATACAGGAATATACCTAGGAATCAGAGAATATTGTTCATTTTGTAATGATGATATTGAAAATGAATTCCATTTCGTTATAAAATGTAAGGTGTATGAAGTTTAAATTTTATAAAACCATATTATGTCAGAAAACCTAGCTTGTTAAAGTAAATTCAATTATTAAATACACAAAATGTAAAGGAATTAAATAATTTGGGTAAAATATATTTCTTTTGCTTTTAGAAAGAAGAAAATTGCTGTCAGGTTAAGACCAACAATTGTTACTGTCTCTCTCTCTATTCTACAAAAGATGAGAATTTAATGTTTTGTTATTTTATTTTATTTTATCTCATTTACTACATTTGTAGTAAAGAACTGTACATGTATTAAAATATGCACTGTGAAAAATGTGATGAAAAACATTTCTAGTGCTGCTTGCTGATGAACTTAGGTGGAAATAATTTTTAAAATAGTAGCTATATTCTCACTAAATAGTTACTTGTAATATCCATCTGGTTTATATTTATTTGTGAATTAAATAACTAAAAAATAGTAGCTATGTTCAAATGTCATTACTTTTTTTGTCCATTCTGATATATATTTATTAAAAATGAATTTATTTAACTAATGTATTTAAAACGTAGTAGTAGCTATGTTCAAAATAAAATTACTTTTTGTGTCATTCTAATATATATTCATTAAAAATGAATACTTAAATACCAGCGTTTTTTCTCTTAACATAACATGCAAACCCGTAAAAGTTGGAAGTTTTATGAAACAGTCTGTAACCTAAACTGTAATTTAATTATCTGCTATTGTTCTATCTTTCACACCTAGTCTCACCTGGCCAACAAAATAACTTACCTTATAACCCTCCAAAATTCAGAATGTTGGCTAAGTGAGAAGACACCGGCTAGCTGATTATCCCCTCCTCTTGATTAGTTTTAGGGGGAAAAACTATTGACCAGCTGATATTCCCCCCCCTCTTGATTATATCTAGGGGGGAAACTATTGGCTAGCTGATTATTCCCCCCTCTGATTATATCTAGGGGGAAACTATTGGCTAGCTGATTATTCCCCCCTCTTGATATATCTAGGGGGAAACTATTGGCTAAGCTGATTATTCCTCCTTCTTGATTATATCTAGGGGGGAACTATTGCTAGCTGATCATAACCCCCTCTTGATTAATTCAGGGGGAAACTATGGCTAGCTGATTCTTTCCCCCCTCTCGATTAATTGCTAGGGGAAACATTGGCTAGCTGATTATTCCCTCCCTCTTTGATTATATCTAGGGAAAACTAATGGCTAGCTGATTCTTTCCCCCTCTCGATAATTCTAAGGGGAGAAAACTATTGGCAGCTT
>SAYR01017467.1:675563-697427 GCA_004382745.1 Argopecten irradians irradians | reverse complement strand
TCAGAAGAGAGATCCAAATAGTCTTCCCACCCCCTTGAAATAATTCCAAGGGGGGAAAGATATCAGCTAGCCAATCAGTTTCTCCCACTAGAAATAAATCGAGAGGGGGGAAAGAATCAGCTAGCCAATAGTTTCCCCTTAGAAATAAATCGAGAGGGGGAAAGAATCAGCTAGCCAATTCTTTCCCCGGGAAAATAACTAGGGGGGGAAAGAATCAGCTAGCCTATTCTTTCCCCGGGGAAACTTTCAGCTAGCTATTCCTTTCCCGGGGAAAACTTTCAGAGGGGGGAAAGAATATGGCCTGCTACAAAAACCGGGTTCGATTCCTGGTCGAGGCACTCGACAGGAATGTGTATTTTCCCTGTTCTTCTACATTGGCGCCCAACTAAATAACCCATGGTAGGTGGTTAAAGAGTCTCGGATTGAGATTTAGGAAATCTCAAGAAAAACAGGGGGAGTAGTGTAAAAGGAGCGGGTCGGTGTGACTTGTACATAGTGTTGAATACGGTCTCTGTCACTCAGCTGACGGAGCATGCTTCTTTGGCTCAGTCGGTAGAGCCGTAGATTTCCACGCCAGAGACCCGGGTTCGTTTCCTGGTCAGGGCACTCGACAGGATGTGTATTTTCCCTGTTCTTCTACATACCTACCTGCAAGGGAGCTAACTGTAATATGCAAATACTGAATAGTAATTACAACCTGACAGTGTTTAATCTGGACAGCTGGCTTATGATACCAGCAGGCCAAATATGCTGGTCCCTGGATTGACAAGTTACACTTCTCTAACACAGGACATTATACATATTGTATATAATTGTTCAGATCACTGTTATGTGTTAAATAAATAGTGAATAGCTTTGTGACATAGTATATGTACTTTGAACAAAGTCAATTTTTCTATGATATACAGATAATTATGATATTTGAATATTAAATAAAGACTTATTATTTGATATTGAAGTAGATGTGATGTTAAGTGAACTAATATTATGCTACATGTTGAGAATAAAAGCTAAGTGGATTTTTTTTTTAATATGAGAAGAAAATTCTGTTTATACAATGTATATGGTTGATCCAAGATTGGGGAATAATCTTAAGACTTTGTGACTGTTACAGACAGTATGTATATATATATGATGGGTGAACATTTGATGATTTTATGTTGCAGCTAAACCTGTCTATAAAGACCAGACAAAGAGAAAATGGTCTATCTAGCAAAGTGGTCTTTATACACAAGTTGTACTGTGTTGATAATGGTAATTTTTGACCTTGTGAAGTGGTCTTATTAAGCAGGTGGTCTTTATACACATGTTGCATTGTGTTGAGATTGGTAATTTTTGACCTTGTAAAGTGGTCTTATCAAACAGGTGGTCTTTATACAGAAGTAGATGGTAAGGCATGTTTTACGGTATATAAAATTTCAATTTATCATAATTTATTTACACAACTGTCAAATTGGACCTAATATCAACATCACACAGGGCTCTCAAAATAAAGAAAAACAAGGGGGAGCTTAATTAGAGAGACCAAAACTTAGACCTTTCACAATATTATTGCAAAAAGTATGCAACATTAATCTTTAACAGAAATAATCAATCAAAACTAAAGGTACTATATGGTTTTTCTATTGTCAATGCAATCTGCATTTGACCTAATGTCAACATCACACAGGGCTCTCAAACTAGAGAAAAGAAAGGGGGTGCTTAATTAGAAAGACCAAAACTAAGACCTTTCAAAACATCACTGCACAAAGTATTAAGCCACATTAATCTGCAACAGAAATAATTAATCAAAACTAAAAGTACTATAAGGTTTTCTTAATGTCAACCTGCATTTGATAATTCAATTTGAGTGAACTTTCAAGTCTCTAAAAGGGACAAAGGACGTGGTTATAGGAACAGGGGCGCAGATCAAGTTGAATACGGTAAGACACTAATCACATACATTACATGTTCACATGTACATGATTTTGTCAGATGTGAAAGAGATATATGATATCTATATAGGTGAAAACCAGGATTTTACACATGAGCAATATTATTTAAGAACACATGTACATGTATATGAGATCTATATATTGAATAAGATGAAGTAAAATTTTGATTAATTATAAAGTGCACTGCATATATACATGTAATTAAGATAGCTATTTACATGATTTCCTGTTGTGTTTTAATATTGTGTGATAAAAATAAAGTTCAGTTACATGCACGATGAAATATATAGTCTATTAGTGAAATAAGAAAACGATAAGAACCCTTTATAATCTGCTTTAGAAACTCTTCAGCTTGAATATCATGATAAAAGATCTAGTTGGTCATTATAATATATATCATACAATTTCAATCATTAATTGACACCATCCTTACACTAGGGAAACCAACAAGAATGAGTGCCACTCATAGATCAACACAGAACTATCAGCTGATAATTTTAAATATAAAACTGAACGGATAGCATAAAAATGAAGATTTTTTTCTTTGAATATACATCATGATTATTATAACAGATATCTTTTAATCTTTTAATTTATTTCAATGAATAATTATTTTAAGTTTAAAATTAAGTTTTTTGTAAAGTTATATGTTCAGTTTATACTTACCGGGTAATTAACATTTTTTTTAAATTTAGTAATTTCAAATTAATAAGGTCACATACAACCTTGTCCAAAAATGTTCAAAAAAGAATTAGTTCTTATTGCCCTTTATGAATTTGTTCACACAGTGTGTGCTCCTGATGATTCACATTATAGCCACTTTCACCACCAATTTGATAACGTCAATTCGAAAATACTAGTATGTCAGGGGTGATTTTGGAAGGAGCCTTTGTCTTTGATTACAAAGTGTATTACTTCTTAGGCATTTTTTATATTGGCCGCTGCAGAATTGTCAAGATCTCAACTTTATCTGAAAATGACCACTGTGACTAAACTCAATACCAGCTGTGCCCATCGATTCACATGCATGCTATGAAATCTGATTCACATATCAGCAGTGACCTCTGATTCACATGTCAGCTGTGACCTCTGATTCACATACCAGCTGTGACCTCTAATTTACATACCAGCTGTGACCTCTTGGTTCACATACCTGCTGTGACCTCTGATTCACATACCAGCTGTGACCTCTGATATATATGCCAGCTGTGACGTCTTAATCACATGTCAGCTGTGACCTCTGATTCACATACCAGCTGTGACCTCTGATTTACATACCAGCTGTAACCTCTTGGTTCACATACCTGCTGTGACCTCTGATGCACATACCAGCTGTGACCTCTGCTTCACATGTCAGCTGTGACCTCTGCTTCACATACCAGCTGTGACCTCTGATTCACATACCAATTGTTACCACGGATTCAAATACCAGCTAAGTTTACTGTTTCACATGTGCAACACTGTTTCACATATCAGCTGTACTTACTGATTCCCATACTGTCTGCTGTTGAAACACTCCAGCCATGCCCATTGATTCTAATTCTGACTGTTCACATTTAATTACAGCTTGACTTTTGCCATTTTGCCATTGCACTTTAGCAGTTCTCATGAATTAATTGGTTCAAGTACAATGTAGTTTGACCAAACTTTACTTACCATCCCTCTAATTGTAATTTTGATTCACATGTCAGCTATAACTGATGCCAGCTAGGGCTCAGGACTACAAATCTTACAACCTTTCCCACATACATGGATTCCCATACCCACTACAATATGTTTGTAATCTTCATACACAGTGAAGCCGCCTTATTGTATGTGGTCCTCTTCATACATTAACTGTGCCGGTCACACCGACTGAACTGGCAAACTTTGTACGACGTGTTTCAACCACGTCTCCTATTTGTCAGAAAAGCAGGGCTGGCTTTTGACGATTGTCCAAAACATCTGCAAATTCAATAGAATTTATTAGCATTTAATTAAATCTGTACCAAACGGCTTATTTTATAATCAATATCTGATTTTTATTTACAATTACAGTCCATATAAGGATATTTAGATAATTTATTTCTAGACTAGCTGAAAAGCAGACATAACGTAAAGAGTTAATGTTGCCAAGAACTTCATGCTGTAGCTTTAATATATAGGTTTGTGGTTTTAAGATCTCCCACTTCTTCAAACACCAAAACCTTAATGGCTGTTGATTGGAAATAAAAAAATGAATCCTTTACATAAAAATGTTCTGTATTTACATATTATAGAGTTATCTGCCCTTACAGATAGATATTGTGACATAATGTGTTTGCGAGTGTAACATCATACTTTTTCTAGAAAACAACATGGATTGCGATCACAAAATAATGACATCACAATGAATATCTACCCACAAGGGAGCTAACTCTGAAAAATACAACGACGAAATACATTTGTATATATAAAATATGTTAGGCCTTGGCTACCCAGTACTTACCGGCCACTATCCGGTGCCATGGAAGCGTAATGTATGTTAGGTATGAGTTGAGAGCAACACTTCCTGCACGTTTTCTTTCCTTAAATATGTGCCAGGCTTGTCCAAAACTTTTCCCAATAAAACCTTCATATTGCTCTTTGTTTTTTAATTCTGAAAATCAGTAATACGAAAAAAACCATGATGGATTTGGTTAAGGTTGACTCTGTTGAAAACCTTATATTGAAATAATTTTATATGCATCTATAATCAAAGCAGCCATGCTGACAAAGTGTTTAAGGTGTTCCAACATATCAAGTGAATGATTACTGAATACTGAACCAAAAACAGCTTATCTTATAGAAATATTAATTTGTGATATCCTTTTTTTTTTTTAAATCTGACCTGTAACCTGCAGATTTGGATTATAATAAACAGTAAAACCTGCCTTATGACAAGTTCTTACAACCTGTGTAAAACGAACACCTGTAAAATAGAAACACTTCCTACTCTTTGCTGAATAAGAACAATAATTTATTATTTAATTTAATATGTATAAAGACCATGACAACTTGTAAAAGCTGATTATCTATTTGTCCCTTGGGTATTCTTTATGATAAACAAGTATCTTACTTGATTATGATTGTGTGTTTATCTGGAAGTTTTACTGAACAAAATGAATACCTTCCTGGATAGTGCCAGCCTCGACTTCGTGACAACCATCTACGTCCAGCGTATGATCAACCCTCTCTGTCTCAGATCGTGATTTCTTCATACTCATCCGCCGTATACCGCCCCGTACCAGTGACCCTAAGGAGGAGCTAGGGTCACTCATTCTCCGGCGTGTGTACTCGTTCTGCTGTAGATAGAGAAAGCCTTTTATTTACACCAGTCAAAGGCTTATATACTCATGATCACTGCTGTAGCTAGAGAAAACATTAAATTTACACATTTCAAGTCAAAAGCTTATATACTCTGACATGATCATAATCTTCTGAATGTTATATGGGCCGACCTAAAATGAGTGGCCTTTTTAACAGATTCTGATCAGAACTGGATAATTTTAAATGATGCCCTTGACAATGCCACAACGACCTCCTAAAGGAATCATGCTCAGCCTTCATGTTAATTCTATCTACCAATCAGAGGCTGTGGAACCCATCTTTTATACAAGATCAATTGGAAGATATGCTACTTTTGAAGTTGTTATTATCGTTATATGTGTAAAATCCATTTAAAGAAATAATTAGATTTATAATTAAATGTCAATTTATTTTTAGTTTTTGTTTGTTTGATGTCGTAATCTACCAAAAAGTTGGAGAGTTTGTATTAGAACAATTTCATATTGTGGTAATCCAGATTGAATATCAGACTTGTTGTAAGGCTGAGCATATACAACATTACTGACTTCATGTATAATGACATTGAGTAAGCCTAAAGTGAACAGAATAACTTCCTCTACTTGAATTGTCTAAAGGAAGTAACACATCGCCGCCTAAATTTCAAGTAATCCTGCATTGACAGGAAATGATTTGCCCATTACTTAATATTTCTTGGATTAAATTTATGAAGCCACACCAATATCCTTTAAAATCGTAAAACTAAGGTAGTACATCCCTGTGAAGATTACAAGACTTGGAGAGGTTGCTGCTTGATGTGACTATTATTTCAGAACACGAACAGAAACATTTACCTGATGTTACATATGATTAGAGTATCACTTGCTTTTGTCTAAGCTCACATAATGAATAGCAGGATTGATAGTTTTAAAAGTAGACTAAATGACATGGAATAAGTCACTCTCTCAAGGTCCGTATGGTGCAGTGTTTGGTCATCTGGTTCTCTTTACTATATATTGAGAATAATAACTGATGCACCAGCTCGCCAAAAATTGCAAGTGAAATATTTTTCAACTCACCATTTCAAAATTCAACTTGCATTTGGCCAGTTGGCGAATGTTAATTTCGAATATATTTTGAAGAATAATCTGCAGGACAACCTTAAGCTTAAACACTGACCTGCTGTTGGTCATTCTCCTGACCATCAAAGTCCTCCACAGGAAAATTCTCCAGATCTGGTGTTTCTGGTCCCGAGCCTTCTACCCGACTAACTGCCACCTCGGCATGACCCTTACTCTGTGGCCCTCGCATCCTCACAAACTCCACCCGCTTGTGGCTTTTGATCCACCCAAGAGACATAGTCTGTACCATCTTTGATGTCAAGCTTGCCTATAAAACGCAGAGAAACTCTCCTGTATCAGGTGCTTGGTATATTTTATTATAATAATAAATGTATCTAAACATAATCATAGTTTCTACAAACTTAACACAAAAGTTAAAATGATTGAATATAAAGTCGTGTACACTATAGTTTGGTTTATAGTTTACTGTCATTTCTGTATTTAAATATTGGAGAGTTACCAGATATGTGCCTTTTCAGATATTTAAATACCATATTCGACACAATATATGCCCTATCCCCTTTTTGAGACCTTTATTGCACTGGCACTTATCGCAAACTAAATGCAGACTAAAAATGTGAAAACCAGACTGAGTGATTACATTTAATTTATTTGATTTCTCTGGCAAATTGATTTATGGCTTGTTTTGTACAATAATTTATTATTTAATGGAAGACTAATCCAAATTCGGTTCCTTTAAGTGCCACTTTTTTGGCAATTCTTTTCAGTGCCCTGTGCTCTTATTGGGTCAAATACGGTATTGGTTGTTATGTCATGTATTTTATGATTTTACTATTTGGGCATATGGCAAATATTTTGAGCATGCCACCCATGCCTAATATTAACCAGTGGTCCAGTCAGATCAAAATCGTCTGGCCCCGCCAACCATTAGTTTTTTAGTAGTTTTGTAACAAAGGGGCATAACTTGAAAAAAATTATGATATAGATTATGCACATCAATAGTGAATACAGGATTATTGCCACCAAATTTTTTTGAAAGCCGTCCAGTAGTATAGGAGGAGTAGTCGGTTGATTGTTTTGTAACTAAGGGGCCATAACTCTAAATAAGAGGCCCATGGGCCTTATTAGTCAATTGAGATCTAATAACAGAATCAAAGATAAACTGGTAATGTAAATTATCACTATATATCAATTTGGCTACTTGCACCATCTGGCTCTTGAAATTAGTCAGGACTGTTTTGAGCATATATGTTCATAAAGTGCCAGAAATGTCTTAAATGTGCTAAAAGATCTAAACGACGCTGGCACAATCATGTTGATATCCACCATTTAAGATATAATGCATGCTTAGAACCTGATAAGCGTGTCATGTTTTCTTACATTTACATAGAGATCCTGTTCCAAGTTGGTACCACAAGAAGGTTCTGTTAATTGGAATATAGGCTGTTGAATTACAATTTAACTGTGAGAACTTACTCGTGCATCATACACCTTTTTCAGAGCTTCATAGCGTATTGATCCAAGAAAGATAACTCCTTGTAAGGTACCTTTCCTATCGGCTGCTGTGAGTTCAACACATACCATCTCACTATCTCGGACAATTATGTCTCCAAATGCCTGAAAATATCATATTACAAGCTGTCAAAATCTCTCCTGAATGTCGGAAAATACACACACTTCAATTTTAAAATACTGATCGATCTGATTCTGAAAGATATTTCATCAAAATTTAGCAGTGATGTATCTAAATTAATACCGTAGTTAGTCCACATAACTTATTAAGAATGCTCAGATAAATAAATAAATGGACATGATTAAAAACATAACTTATTAAGAATGCTTCAGAGAAATAAATAAATGCACATGATTAAAAACTATGTAATGAATTTGAAAGAATCAATAATACATTGTATTTAAAAATTTCAATCTTTGGCTATACCTCTTCAAAATTATCGACAGTGAAGAAGATATTTGGGTATGTCATTTCTTCCTCTGTTCCTTTGCTGTCCATTCTCCTTCGACTTGGGGACGGATAGACACGCTGACAGAACAAAATCATACAGCAGTATTAAAGAACAGCATACAAAAACAAGAGACCCAGAGGGATTATACATGTATATCTCACCTGGTTTAATACAGTAATACCAAACACATTCATGGCTTATGAAGTTACGTTAATTCAATTGTATGAAGCTGTACAAATTATAAAAGCAGATCAAGATGATGCACAAATAATTATACATGATATTGATTCATAACATTTCAGAGCAGTATGGCCAAGTTGACCTTGACCGTAAGGTACCTATGGTAATATGACCCATGCTACACTAGGAATCATTTTAACCATTTGTTCAATATCAAATCCCATCTAAATAGCAATATGGCCAAATAGACCTCTTTAGCTCCTGTTCTTTTGCCTCTGGAGAGTCATGCACAATTTTGAATCCCTGATCTAATATGAATACCAGGATATATACTATGAATGAGAGCAATATCCATTCAAGAAGTTATAGCAATTTGATCAAATTGACCCCTATAGGCACTGCCACTCAGGCTCTCATAGGCTAGCCCAACCATTTGTATTATTTTGCAACTTCCACCCCATAAGAATGCTTCTAGCGAAATTTGGACGAATTCTGACCAGTGATTTTCAAGAAGAAGTTGATAATGTGAATTTTCAATGGACAGACAAAACTTTACCTGTGAAAATTTTTTCAGGATTTGAAGATTATTTTCACTGGTTCTTGTACAAACAGCACATGTAACGGTGTACTCAAACTGAAAATAACACAATAATTTTTAATCACATATATACAAGTACATTTATCACTTATAAATATTAAAACAAGACATAAGACACATCTCATAATAATAATGGAATTGACCCAGTATAGCTATGGTTAAAATCAATAGCAAAGAGATGCTCAGCCTCTCCAATTAATGATCTTAATTTACTAGTTTAATTTTTACAAACCTTGGACGTAAAGAAGTTGACAATAATTTTAATCAGATTATGGGTAATATAAGGCTTTATGTGTGCACAAGCCTTTACCTGTCCTTTGTAATAAGCACACACAGCAGGCACAAGTCAAGTTATTACCAATTCACTGTAGTATTAAGCACCCAGATAAGTGTGCGTCCCATTTACTGACACTGTGTGAAGATGTATAAGTTCGATATCGGAATCTTTAGCTCCAAACCTCGGCTCCTACACATCTAATCCTCACATTCATTATCACTCTGTATATATATATGACAGTTGCAACATTTCTCCTTATCCAAGCTGAATCCTAATTGGGCAAATATGGTATACATAGTACCACATATGTGTATGCATTAGCACGAACAGAACTCTTTCCCCTTATTATTTATTTACAAGGTAAATTACATACTAGTCTAGTATTACTCTAATTGGAACATAATATGACCTTTCCTTAGATGTGTATTTGCCTTGATTCTAGTTACCTGATGGAGAATAATGTTGAGGTACACAGTTTCTTCCCAGTTGATTGTTTTATCCTCGAGAGAAGGAACATTCTTCGAGGCTCGCCGGTACACCTCAATCTCTGTCTATAAAGCATAATGTCCATTTAATTTCATCACATATTGAGAAGTACATATCATTTAATATTGATTTGTACAAGTAGGTACTAAATACAAAATATATATCATATTTGCTTCATTTTAATCCCTGTCTATTTAGGCATATATATTAACTCCATTTACCATAATTTCATCACATCATATCATAGTTTATATAATGTTTACCTATTAAAAAGTGACATCTAAAATAATCGTCCCATGGATCACTTTTTTTTATTAATAAAATTATATACTATCCAGTGATATAATATTTATGCATGAAAATAATGTACTGTTGATATATAAATACAACCGCATGCAATGCTATTGCATGTCAACTACTTCATTTTCGAAAGATCCAAATGTTTAACAAATAATTGTATACGGGTAATATAAATATTTCCATGTAATTTTTATCAAAACTTTGACTATTATAACATATTTTAAATATAACCATATAAACCAACCTTTATATAAAACTTCCCCTTTGGGTTTGGAGTCTTCCTGACATAAAACAACATGTCATCTCGAGTGTCATCTGTTGAAACAGAGCCACTGAGGAAGTATTTGGTGAATAGACTTGTCCAGAAATCATTTACTGTGTTGGGAACTAATTCAAATTCTGCAAAAAAAAAACACCCAACAATTAGGCCTGTAGATACATGTGTCTCTATGACATCTAGATTGTTTTAGTATGACCAATGCATAATTTAAAACTATACAAATTATATTGTGAGAATACTTAATTGTGCTATACCTGCATTATAAGGATTTGTAACAGGAGAGGAGAAAATTTAGTGGCCAGAATTAGAACCCGGAACCTCCGAACACTAGCTATATACAATGTACTAGTAGCCGAATGCTCTACCACCTGATCATGATGGTCACTAATGATCGACCCAGTTCAATTCGGCAGGTACAATAATGTATACATTTTTGCATCCAGACATCGCGAAATTTGCCGGTCCGACGGACATGTCCTGCAATTTTTGACTCGGACCGCCTATTTTAAAATCCGGTCTGGACCGACCGTCCGGCAATTATTGAGTACTGGAAGTCAGTAGAAATGGTATCTCTGAAGTATTACGCAGGTGCCGAACTTGGCAAAAATATATAATACAGCTATTAAGTTAAACATTCCACACTGATACAATACATATCACTACTATGGTTTTAAGTAACTTCACATCTAAAACCACAGGAGTATGACGTTCTGTCAGTAATATATTAAAAAAAGATAATATATAAAAAATACCCCTATATACTTTATAAAACTAGGCATATGGTACAATGTATATGGGGTATTTTTAATATATTTATACTATATATTATTGACAGAACGTCAAACTCCTGTGCTAAAACATAATTCAGTCATTCTTAAAACAATATTATTATAAGTGTATTTTTAATCATCATCTTTGTAGGCCTATATTTTCCAAGTCAAAACGTCAGTGAATTAAACACATGTTATAAATATAAACTGCATAAGATAAATTAGATAATCATGAAAACAGCTGCCTGCATACTTACTGTACTTTTTAGCAGTGTTTTTTTTGCAGATCTATCAGTTTTGCACAGCTAAGTTAAACATTCCACACTGATACAATACATATCACTACTATGGTTTAGTAACTTCACATCTAAAACCACAGGAGTTTGACGTTCTGTCAATAATATATATTAACTTGTTATAGATAATATATAAAAAATACCCCTATATACTTTATAAAACTAGGCATATAGTACAATGTATATGGGGGTAATTTTAATATATTTATACTATATATTATTGACAGAACGCGTACGTCAAACTCCTGTGCTAAAACATAATTCAGTCATTCTTAAAACAATATTATTATTAGTGTATTTTTTTCCAAGTCAAAACGTCAGTGAATTAAACACATGTGAAACGACATGAATCAAAAAATGATTTGTCATCTTAGTTAAATCAGCCTACAGCTGATCAATAAAAAAATATGTATATGTTCAGTATTGTATTGTATATTAATACACGAGTGAATACAGCAGTTAACTTTTTTTACAAACAGGATTTCGAATTAGTTGGATTACATTTATACGCATACGTACGGTAGGCCTACATGTAATGACATGTGATTATCAGATATTACCAGATTACGGGTTTGTTTTGGTCAGAGACGTACTGTATGGTAGTAATAAATGGGGAGATAGTTAACAAAACACAACCATAAACAAACCTCCGTCTGATGTGAACTTGACGACATCTTTACATCGTTCTTGAATGATAGAACTCAGCATCTGCTGAATAGAGCTACTTGTTTTCATCTGCAGTTGATCTCCATCCTCTTGATCGTCTGCCATTTTTCATCTACACATCCACTTCCGGTTCCGGTGAAATGTCAAAAGTTGTTTACACGTGAGTATTACACCACCATTTCCACCTGATCAATCACAGGTATGTATCAGATTTGAGCGTGATATTTCCCTGTACTTTTTTTTAAACAATTCAACTATTATGTACATTCAATTTAAATTAAAAGAACATCAGACCAGTTTTCTCTATTTCCAACGTAAACGTTTCTCTGAGATCTGCTAAATGATAATTTGTAGTCGTGACTTCTAGTACACGATATGCTATATATTGTATATCCATGTGTATGTTGCAAGTTCAGGGTGACTGATTGCTTAAAGCAAATGTATGTGTTGAAAAATTGTCAGGTCTCTATCATATGTCTCCTCTGATTCTTCTGTGGGCCAGAGTTGGACTTGGCATATTCTTTTTTCCGAATATGGTAAATCTTTGGTAATTTATATTAACTTTCTAAAGATCTAGATCTGTAGTCCTTCATTGTACATTCTCAATCGCTGTTATATGTTCCACTTGAAAATGCCATGTACCTATATAGATCTGCTGTGTAATCTTTTGGGCTAACCAGATTCCAAATGGCTGCTCAGCAGAAAAATTATGAAATAAATATAACAAGTTCGAATGAGATAATTATCTTGTTAAACGATTTATTGAGAATTTTTTTTTACAAATAATGCATAAATATTGCATTTTGAGATCAATCAAGATTTTAAGATGCATGGCCAAAAGGTTGTAATCTTATTTGATAATGAAGTTTTTATCACTATACAAAATGTACTTCTCAGTACCATCTTATATCACTATTTTTAGAATATATTTAGGGTTCTTGAGTTATTTTGAAAAATAGGCTCACCAATATTCCATATATACAATCAAACTTGTCTGTAAAAGACCCACCCAGGGGACAAGGGAATGATCTTCATCACCAATCAGTCTTTATGTATATTCTTACCTATGTTAAGGATTCTAATCAGAGACCTTATTAAGCAAATATTCTTTATACAGAGGTGATTGCTAAAACAAGATTCACTGTATATATATTTTTTCAGTTAATGCATATCACAATCTGGGGACTGATTAGAAAAGAAAACATGGAAATAGATATATTGATGACTTTGTAGTTTCTCAGAGTTTAAAATAGTAAATGATTCAAAAGAAGATAGAATAGAGGGAAACACAGAAATAATCTCTCTATTTAATAACGTAGATCATTAAATGGTGAGTGCTGAGATCCCTGGTCTTGGTGATTCAGATTGCTTGACTTGCAATTTATTTTCTTTTATGTCCAAAATAGTCAAAGTTCAATTTTTTCATCAGTTCTATCTGAAAACTTGTCTAAGTACAACATTCCATGGGAAACCCATTTACTTTCCATGGAAAACAGACTTGGAAATAAAATTTCAATGTTCTATGGAATTCCATGGAATATCCATGGAATATCCATGGAAGGTCACTTAGACTTGGAAAACTCTAGAGACGGGGAAACAACAGAAACCAATTTTCTACATTTATGATTTATAAGTTTCATTTTTTCATTGCTTTCAGACGGAATCTGCACTATGGCTGCTGATGAGAGTAAAAAGTGTTATTTCGTTGCTAAATGTGACAGTATAGCATCATTACGCAAGTGTATCAACACATCAAAATGGGCCTGCAGAAATCGGCAGCAGCCCCCACATCCAGGTGATATTCTCACACACGCACGTAATAAGGGAAATTGTGTTGTCATCATATTCAGTGTAAACAACTGCCATGGATGGCATGGTTATACTGAAATGGCAAGTGACATCCATGACAAGTTGAGTACCGATTCCTGTTCTACTAAGGCAACCCATGAAGGATGTGATTCCATGACAATGGAAACGTTTCAAACAACAGAAAATAATCATCATGTTGATGGAAATGTTTCTAATCACTCTGATTGGAAGTTTTTTGACGTGAAATGGAAAAGACATTTTCTGAATGAATTTGGTGAAAGATGCCTCAGTTTTCAAGCGACAGATGGAGAAAAGTTTCAACTCAAAGACGACACACCGTTAAACAAAGCCAGGAATTGGCAGGAAGTACCCTCAGGCATCGGAGAAAACTTATGTGTTTTGATTAATAACTTTTATGATGAACTGAAAAACAAACGTCAGGAAAAAATAAAAATGGCTGAGGAAAATATACCTCCTCCATTTTTCCATTCATCAGATGATGTAGATTTGATGAATGAAAATTGGATGAAGATATCAGAGAAAATCACAAAAGAGCTTGGCAGCATTGTAATGGCATGTCCTTTTGGAAGCAGGAGGTATAGATTGATTTATATTAATATTCTCTAAACTTCATCATTTACCAAAACAGTATTGTAAAGCCTCAATTTTAACTCAAACTGCAGGGGACCTGCTTAAAAGGTAGAGGAATTGAGTCATCAGGGGTCGGTTATCATCAGCAAAACACTGATATCAAATTATGACAAACGACATGTATGCTTGTCAATGACATTTGAACTACCGTGTTTTACAGAATTTTAAGATCTGCTGTGTAACATTTTTGGCTTAATAACCAGATTCAAAATGGCTGCTCGGTGGCCATCTTGGATTTCAACAATAAGAAAGAAAAAAAGTTCTTAGTTAATGTAGCAAACTGACAGTCTATTGATAACATTATGAAACAAAGTTGTTCACACCTTGAAATTTTAAAACAAGGATTAGATTTAAAGGGGTCAATGTCATAGTCATAGATTATTTATGCTATAGAGTCTGATACCCAGTTAGTGGATCAGTGGTTTAGCAGGGTCCTCCCTAACGATTTTTGGTGGGGGTCCCTGACCATTTTTGGCAATAAAACAACAATCTTAAAAATCCAAGGAAATTTGTTTGCTTTAAATGGTCTGACATATAGAAGTTGTGTAATGATCATGGAGCTTATAATGCAGGAGAAAACAATACCGTATTCGACCCAATAAGCGCCCATGTCCCTATAAGCGCCCCTCCTCTTTTTTGAGGGCTCAATTTCAATTACCCAGGCACAAATAAAGACCCAAACTACACAAAACTGTATAGATTTGCAATAATTTTGTCTGATTAGCACCTTTCCATTTTTTTCAATTTTTTAAACGCCCTGGGCGCTTATTGGGTCGAATACGGTAATTGTTTCTAATGATTATAACCTTCAGTCTGTTGATAATGAGCGAGATAAATGTATGCCTGTTTCAGATATAACCTGCACACCCCTACAAGTGACATGGACATGTTCTTGGTGTACCAGGCAAAAACAGAAGATATTTTGGGATTCAACCCTCCTAAACAAACTCTAAAGGTATAGAAATCAGCTGTGAAAATACTAGCTGATAAAATCTTACATGGGTATACCAAGTGGATATCTCAACCTAAGTGGAAGATTTTTACTTGTCAAACTTTATGGCCAAAATCTTTCAGGAGGGTTGAGATATCCCTGTCCAATTGACCGATCCATGTTTGATTCTTTTTCTCCGATATTTGGTAGGAAAATGCTATAAAATCGTATGGGACAAATTCACATACATGTACTATGTGATACCTAATAACATTTGTGTGGTACTATTGTTTCTTTTAGTGATGGAATGATGTTAAAGGATCATATCTCGATCATGCTAGCGTCATTTTAGCAGGAACATTACAAAATTGCATCACTATATATACTGGTGATACTAGTCCCGCACAAACATTATCTGATATCACGTGTTACATGAATTAGTCCCATTGTCTAGCTTAAGTGCATGTAAGCTGTCTAATACTGGTTGAACCAAATTTTTTTTTATTTTTTTTTATTTTCCAAACAATGTTTTAACAAAGACTACATTTGCCACGTATGCATGCACATTACTCAAATTTCCTTCCATTCTGCCATTTTCCTCTCACACACTAGAAATTACATTGTTTTTTATTATTATTTATGAAAAGGGGGCAGGAGGTAAGAAAGGAAAAAGAAAGATGGATGAAAAAGGGGGGAAGGAGGTAAAGGGGGATAAGGGTACGAAGAGGGATGGTATATAAACTAATAAATAAACGATTAATATAAAGGGAAAGAGAGAAAAGGAAAGAAAAAAGAATGACAGAAAATGGATATCAGTTCACAGATATACACGAATGTATACATAGAGTATGAATTAGTCCCATTGTCAAGCAAGTGTGTGTAAGCTGTCCAATACTGGTTGAACCAATTTCATTGAATAATTAGATAGCATTTAATGTTATATATATATATATGGAACAAAACATTTTGCTAATTGATACAAATTACAATTAGTTTAATTAGATAATGAAATTTTGAATGGTTTGCATATTATTGATTGATAATTTATATATTTCTGACGCGCCGCAAAAAATGACGCGTGCAATGCTACCGCTTTTGAGTAAAAAATCTACCTCTTTTTTGTCACCAAAGGTTAACATGTCTGGCTATAATTTACTGTTGTTCTGTTTTTAGAGTAATGATGCAGAGTCATGTGACTTCACCATCCATGAAATATTCCGTTTCGGAGAGCTGCTGATGTCTGGAGATCATAGATGTGTGGAAACGTTATTTATTGCAGATGAAACTCTGGTCCATACAAGTCCTGCATTTAAACATCTCCAGCAAAACAAGAGTCTTTTTGTCAACAGGTAACTTAATATAGTTATAGATCATTTAGCTCCAGATTATAAATTATATTTGATTAACTTTAATGGGACTTAACAATCAAACTACAGTAAAGCAATGTTCTTTCACGGCTACTAAATTTTGCAATTTCTTTTTCAAAACTAGTTCAAAAGGATGAAAGGTGAAAAACCTTTATGATGTCTCAAGTTGGCAGAAACTGCTTGGAGAAATGCCATTGTTGTAATGCCTGTTTTTTTATAGGAACTGCCTGGAGAAATACCTTTGTGATGTCTGTTGTTTATTTGTTGGTAGAAACTGCTTTGAGAAATACTTTTGTGATGTCTGTTGTTTATTTGTTGGTAGAAACTGCTTTGAGAAATACATTTGTGATGTCTGTTGTTTATTTGGTGGTAGAACCGGCCTACAGAAATACCTTCATGATGCCTGTTGTTTATTTGGTGGTAGAAACTGCTTTGAGAAATACCTTTGTGATGTCTGTTGTTTATTTGGTGGTAGAACTGGCCTACAGAAATACCTTCATGATGCCTGTTGTTATCCCCCGCCCAACGAAGTTGGCGGGGGATATACAATTGGGTTCCGTCCGTCCGTCCGTCCGTCCGTCGGTACGAATGGTTTCCGGAGAATAACTCTAAAACCAGTAGAGATATTTCCACGAAACTTCATACACACATTGGTCATATGGTCTAGTAGTGCCTTTTGCTATTTTTAGGTTTTCATTTTTTGCATTTTTTCCGTAACCATGGAAACATTGCTGAAAATATCATATTTTTGTACCAGGTTCGTTTCCGGAGCATAACTCTAAAACCAGAAGAGATATTTCCAGGAAACTTTATAGACACATTGGTCTTATGGTCTAGTAGTGCCTTTTGCTATTTTAAGGTTTTCACCTTTTGTACTTTTTTCTGTAACAGATTTGCGATGTCACCTATATATATGTGCCTGTGTAATTCTTTTGGGCTAATCCATGATTCCAAATGGCTGGGCTCAGTCAGAAATAACTTATGCATAAATAATATAACTATTAGTTCGATATGAGAATAATTATCTTGTTAAATACGATTTAATTGAGAATTATTCTTTTATCAAATATGGCAGTAAAATATTGCATTTTGAGATCAATCAAGATTTTAAGATGCATGGCCAAAAGGTTGTAATCTTATTTGATAATTGAGTTTTTATACTTACCAAAATGTACTTCTCAGTTACCGATAATTATCACTATTTTTTAGAATAATATTTAGGGTTCTTGGTTATTTTGAAAATGGCTCACCAATATTCCATAATACTACAATCAAACTTGTCTGTAAAAGACCCACCCAGGGGACAAGGGAATGATCTTCATCACAATCAGTCTTTATGTATATTGCTTACCTATGTTAATGGATTCTAATCAGAGACCCTTATTGAAGCAAATGATTTTTTATACAGAGGTATTGCTAAAACAAGATTCACTGTATATTATATTTTTTCAGTTTTAATGCATATCACAAATCTGGGGACTGATTAAAAAGAAAAACATGGAAAATAGATATATTGATGACTTTGTAGTTTCTCAGAGTTTAAAATAGTTAAATGATTCAAAAGAAGATAGAATAGAGGGAAACACAGCAATAATCTCTCTATTTTAATAACGTAAGATCATTAAATGGTGAGTGCTGAGATCCCTGGTCGCTTGGTGATCAGATTGCTTGACTTACAATTTATTTTCTTTTCCATGTCCAAAATAGTAAAAGTCCAAATTTTTTCCATCAAGTTCTATCTGAAAACTTGTCTAAGTACAACTATTCCATGGGAAATCCATTTACCTGGTACTTTCCATGGAAAACAGACATGGAAATAAAATTTCAATGTTCTATGGAATTCCATGGAATATCATGGAATATCCATGGAAGGTCACCTAGACATGGAAAACTCTAGAGACGGGGAAACAACAGAAACCACTTTCTACATTTTATGATTTTATAGTTTCATTTTTTCATTGCTTTCAAGACGGAATCTGCACTATGCTGCTGATGAGAGTAAAAAGTGTTTATTTCGTTGCCAAATGTGACAGTATAGCATCATACAAAAAGTGTATCAACACATCAAAATGGGCCTGCAGAAATAGGCAAGCAGCCCCACATCAGGTGATATTCTCACACACGCACAGAAATAATGGAAATTGTGTGTCATATATTCAGTGTAAACAACCTGCCTATGGATGGCATGGTTATGCTGAAATGCAAGTGACATCCATGACAAGTTGAGTACGGATTCCTGTTCTACTAAGGCAACCCATGAAGGATGTGATTCCATGATAATGGAAACGTTTCAACAACAGAAAAATGATCATCATGTTGATGGAAATGTTTCTAATCACTCTGATTTGGAAGTTTTTTGACGTGAAATGGAAAAGACATTTTCTGAATGATTTGGTGAAAGATGCCTCAGTTTTTAAGCGACAGTGGAGAAAAGTTTCAAACTCAAAGACGACACACCGTTAAACAAAGCCAGGAATTGGCAGGAAGTTCCTCAGGCATCGGAGAAAACTTATGGTTTTTTGATTAATAACTTTATGATGAACTGAAAAAACAAAGTCAGGAAAAATAATAATGGCTGAGGAAAATATACCTCCTCCATTTTTCATTCATCAAGATGATGTAGATTTGATGAATGAAAATTGGATGAAGATATCAGAGAAAATCACAAAAGAGCTCGCAGCATTTGTAAATGGCATGTCCTTTTGGAAGCAGGAGGTATAGATTGATTTATATTATATTCTCTAAACTTCATCATTTACCAAAAACAGTATTGTAAAAGCCTCTATTTTTAACTCAACTGCGAACGGACCTGCTTAAAAGGATAGATGGGAATTGAGTCATCAGGGGTCGGTTATCATCAGCAAAACACTGATATCAAATTTATGACAAACAACATGTATGCTTGCGTCAATGACATTTGAACTACCTGTGTTTTACAGAATTTTATAGATCTGCGGTTGTAACATTTTTGGCTTAAATAAACCAGATTCAACAATGGCTGCTCGGTGGCCATCTTGGGATTCAACAATAAGAAGAAAAAAAGTTCTTAGTTAATGTAGCAAAACTGACAGTCTATTGATAACATTATGAAACAAAGTTTGTTCACACCTTGAAAATTTAAAACAAAGGATTAGATTAAAGGGTCAATGTCATAGATCATAGATTATTATTATGCTATAGAGTCTTATACCCAGTTAGTGGATCAGTGGTTTAGCAGGGTCCTCCTAACGATTTTGGTGGGGGTCCCTGACAATTTTTGGCAATAAAACAACAATCTTAAAAATCCAGAGGAAATTTGTTTGCTTTAAATGGTCTGACATATAGAAGTTGTTGTAATGATCATGGAGTTTATAATGCAGGAGAAACAATACGTATTCGACCCAATAAGCGCCCATGTCCTATAAGCGCCCCTCCTCTTTTTTGAGGGCTCAATTTCAATTACCCGGCACAAATAAAGACCCAAACTACACAAAACTGTATTAGATTTGCAATAAATTTTGTCTGATTAGCACTTTCCATTTTTTTCAATTTTTTAAACGCCCTGGGCGCTTATTGGGTCGAATACCGGTAATTGTTTCTAATGATTATAACCTTCAGTCTGTTGATAATGAGCGAGAATAAATTTATGCCTGTTTCAGATATAACCTGCACACCTCACAAGTGACATGGACATGTTCTTGGTGTACCAGGCAAAAACAGAAGATATTTTGGATTCAACCCTCCTAAACAAACTCTAAAGGTATAGAAATCAGCTGTGAAAATACTAGCTTGATAAATCTTACATGGTATACAAATTGGATATCTCAACCTAAGTGGAAGATTTTTAACTTGTCAACCTTTATGGCCAAAATCTTTCACGAGGGTTGAGGTATCCCTGTCCAATTGACAGATCCATGTTTGATCCTTTTTCTCCGATATTTAGTGGGAAAATGCTATAAAACCTTATGGGACAAATTCACATACATGTAATATGTGATTCCTTATAAAATTTGTGTGGTACTATATATTGTTTCTATTAGTGATGGAATGATGTTAAAAGATCATATCTCATGCTAACATCATTTTTGCAGGAACATTACAAAATTGCATCACTACTGGTGATACTATAGTCCCGCACAAACATTATCTGATATCACATGATACATGAATTAGTTCCATTGTGTAGCTAGTGCGTGTAAGCTGTCTAATACTTTTAATTTTGTTTAATTTTTTATTTTCCAAACAATGTTTTAACAAAGACTACATTTGCCACATATACATGCACATTACTCAAATTTCCTTCCATTCTGGCATTTTCCTCTCATACACTAGAAATTATATTGTATTTTATTATTATTTATGAAAAGGGGGCAGGGGGTAAGAAAGGAAAAAGAAAGACGGAAGAGAAAGGGGGGAAGGAGGTAAAAGGGAATAAGCCCATAAGGGTATGAAGAGGGATGGTATATAAACTAATAAACAAACGATTAACATAAGGGGAAAGAGAGAAAAGGAAAGAAAAAATAATGACAGAAAATGGATATCGGTTCACAGATATACACAAATGTATACATAGAGTATGAATTAGTCCCATTGTCTATAGCTAGTGTGTGTAAGCTGTCTAATACTGGTTGAACCAATTTCATTAAATAATTAAATAGAATTTATTATTATATAGATATGGAACTAAACATTTTGCTAATTGGTGCGAATTACAATTAGTTTAATTAGATAATGAAATTTTGAATGGTTATCATATTATTGATTGATAATTTACATATTTCTGACGCGCCACGAAAAATGACGCGTGCAATGCTACCGCTTTTGAGTAAAAATCTACCTCTTTTTGTTCACCAAAGGTTAACATGTCTGGCTATAATTTACTGTTGTTCTGTTTTTAGAGTAATGATGCAGAGTCATGTGACTTCACCATCCATGAAATATTCCGTTTCGGGGAGCTCCTGATGTCTGGAGATCATAGATGTGTGGAAACATTATTTATCGCAGATGAAACT
>SAYR01017467.1:634608-675553 GCA_004382745.1 Argopecten irradians irradians | reverse complement strand
AACTATGGAAACATTGCGTGAAAATGGCAGACTTTTGGGGGTTAAAGAATCGTTTCGAGCAAACTTAAAACCACAGCAGAGATATTCCATGAAACTCTAGAGACATTTTGCTTATGGTCTAGTAGCTTTTGCATTTTAGGGATTTCATTTTTGCACTTTTTCCTAACCATAAACATTGCTTGAAATATCATATTTTTGTAGCAGATTCATTTCCGAGCATAAACTTAAACCAGCAATATTCCACGAAACTTCATAGACACATTCGTTTTTTATTGTTCTCAGTTAGTACCTTTTGCTATTTTTTAGTTTTCATTTTTTTCCTTTTCCGTTACATGAAACATTGCTGAAAATATCATGTAAAATAAATGTTACTTTGGCAAAACTCCACCCATCTTGGATATAGTCTAATATAAATTAAGCTGTATACCTATCAACATTGCCAGCCCCGCTCTATTGAAGTATACTCATCTCTTTAGCTCAACTTTCTTTTTTCCTGTTTTCATAAATAAGTCTCCACAATCAAACTTACTTCCAGCTTTATATCTCCATTGGCGGGATTGAATGACTTGTCCTTGTTATTTTGTAGAACTCCTAAAATACCTTTATGTTTGTTGTTTATTTGTTGTTAGAAACTCCTGGAAAATACCTTTATTATGTCTTTTTTATTTTGGTCAGAAACTGCCTAAGAAATACTTCGTGATCTGTGTTATTGTTGGTATAAACTGCCTGGAGAATAACGTTTTTGATGTTGTGTTTATTTTGTATGAACTGCTGGAAAAACTTACATTGATGTCTTGTTATTTGTTGGTAAGAAACTGCTGGGAAGAAATACCTTTAGTTGTTGGTTTATTTTTGTATAAACTTGTCTGAAAATACCTTTTAGTCTTTGTTTATTGGTGGTAGAAACTGCTCAGAAAATACATCGTGAAGTGTTTTTGTTTATTGGTGGTAAAACGGCCGTGAGAAATACCTACCCATAATAATATGTTCTTTGTTTATTTGTAGAAAACGGCTAGAGAATATACTTTGTGATGTCTGTTTATTTTGTTGGTAGAAACTCCGGCAGAGAAAATCACCTATATGTGTCTGTTGTATATTGTTGGTAAAAACGCCAAGGAATATACCATCTTGGTGATGTCTGTTTTTATTGTTGTAGAAACTGCCTGAGAGAAATACACGTATCTATGTCTGTTTTGTGTAAGCCAGGGATCATGTTAGGTGTTTATTGTGGTAGGAAACGTAGATGCTTTGATGGTGTATGTGTGACCTGGAGAAATACCTGTCGTGATGCCTGTGGAAGCAAAGGAACTAAGCAACTGTATCGCTGGACAGATGACATTCTCCAACAGAAGTTCTCACTGACCGCATGTTCTAAACTCGGTATATCATCATCCCGTCTTCTTCAAATGCAGTGTAGGTGTGTTTACCAAGTAAAATTGTTAATTATAATTTTCAAATGATTACACTATTTGTACAGAGGACATTTTTTTAAATTTCACCATCATAATCAGATGGTGCACTATACAAATTGCCTATGATCATGGACAATTCTTGTTTGCGCTAGTTCTCAGAAGGTACTGAAGATTTTTTTCTCAAATTTCATATATAGGCTTCCCATATGGACCCTAGTTAACGTTGTGCATGTTGACTTGAAGATGATTAAACAACAACATGCAACAGACAGCAGCCATCTGAATTTTATTAAGTTGAAGATCTTACCGTAATATCAAAGAAAGCCGAAGGGATTATTCTTAACTTTATGATGCAGGCTTCCTTTCCCTGGTTATACATATTGGATTTTGATGCTGATCTGAAGAGACAACCGACAGACACCATGTTGGATTTTGATTATTGAAGTTTGTTATCGCTAATTTATCGATATCATGATTGATTGAACAAAAAGATGGACGATATGAGATTTGATGATTAGTTTACTTCTACTATTTTTCAGATACTAATCTACTGAATTATTTTTTCTTAAACTCTATGCTGTTCCCATGGATCCACTACATCTTGAGTATGAATTAGTCCCATTGTCTATAGCTAGTGTGTGTAAGCTGTCTAATACTGGTTGAACCAATTTCATTAAATAATTAAATAGAATTTATTATTATATAGATATGGAACTAAACATTTTGCTAATTGGTGCGAATTACAATTAGTTTAATTAGATAATGAAATTTTGAATGGTTATCATATTATTGATTGATAATTTACATATTTCTGACGCGCCACGAAAAATGACGCGTGCAATGCTACCGCTTTTGAGTAAAAATCTACCTCTTTTTGTTCACCAAAGGTTAACATGTCTGGCTATAATTTACTGTTGTTCTGTTTTTAGAGTAATGATGCAGAGTCATGTGACTTCACCATCCATGAAATATTCCGTTTCGGGGAGCTCCTGATGTCTGGAGATCATAGATGTGTGGAAACATTATTTATCGCAGATGAAACTCTGGTCCATACAAGTCCTGCATTTAAACATCTCCAGCAAAACAGGAGTCTCTTTGTCAACAGGTAACTTAATATAGTTATGCATCATTTAGCTCCAGATTTATAAATTATATTTGATTAACTTTAAGGGGACTTAACAATCAAACTACAGTAAAGCAATGTTTTTTCACGGCTACTAAATTTCACTTTATCTTTTTCAAAACAAGTTCATGAAGGTGAAAGGTGAAAACCCTCTATGATGTCTCAAGTTGGCAGAAACTGCCAGGAGAAATCCACTACCTTTGTGATGTCTGTTTATTTGGTGGTAGAAACGGCCTAGAGATATACCTTTGTGATGTCTGTTGTTTATTTTTGGTAGAAACTGCCTGGAGAAGTACCTTCGTGATGAATATGTCTGTTGTTTATTTTTGGTAAAAACTGCCTGGAGAAAAACCTTCATGATGAATATGTCTGTTTATTGTTGGTAGAAACGACCTACAGAAATACCATCGTGATGTCTGTTGTTAATTGTTGGTAGAAACGCCCTAGATATATACCTTTGTGATGTTTGTTGTTTATTTGTTGGTAGAACCTGCCTGGAGAAATACCTTTGTGATGTCTGCTGTTTTTTTATAGGAACTGCCTGGAGAAATACCTTTGTGATATCTGTTGTTAATGTGTTGGTAGAATCTGCCTGGAGAAATACCTTCGTGATGAATATGTCTGTTGTTTATTGTTGGTAGAAACGGCCTAGAGATATACTTTTGTGATGTTTGTTGTTGATTTGTCGGTAAAAACTGCCTACAGAAATACCATCGTGATGTCTGTTGTTTATTGTTGGTAGAAACGGCCTAGAGATATACCTTTGTGATGTCTGTTGTTTATTGTTGGTAGAAACGGCATGGAGAAGTACCTTCGTGATGAATATGTCTGTTGTTTATTTTTGGTAAAAATTGCCTGGAGAAAAACCTTCATGATGAATATGTCTGTTTATTGTTGGTAGAAACGACCTACAGAAATACCTTTGTGATGTCTGCTGTTTTTTTATAGGAACTGCCTGGAGAAATACCTTTGTGACATCTGTTGTTAATGTGTTGGTAGAATCTGCCTGGAGAAATACCTTCGTGATGAATACGTCTGTTGTTTATTGTTGGTAGAAACGGCCTAGAGATATACTTTTGTGATATTTGTTGTTTATTTGTCGATAGAAACTGCCTACAGAAATACCATCGTGATGTCTGTTGTTTTGTTGTTGTTAGAAACGGCATGGAGAAATACCTACGTGATGAATATGTCTGTTTATTGTTGGTAGAAACGACCTACAGAAATACCATCGTGATGTTTGTTGTTAATTGTTGGTAGAAACGCCCTAGATATATACCTTTGTGATGTTTGTTGTTTGTTTGTTGGTAGAACCTGCCTGGAGAAATACCTTTGTGATGTCTGCTGTTTTTTTATAGGAACTGCCTGGAGAAATACCTTTGTGATATCTGTTGTTAATGTGTTGGTAGAATCTGCCTGGAGAAATACCTTCGTGATGAATATGTCTGTTGTTTATTGTTGGTAGAAACGGCCTAGAGATATACTTTTGTGATGTTTGTTGTTTATTTGGCGGTAGAAACTGCTTACAGAAATACCATCGTGATGTCTAATGTTTATTGTTGGTAGAAACGGCATGGAGAAATACCTACGTGATGAATATGTCTGTTGTTTATTGTTGGTAGAAACGGCATGGAGAAATACCTACGTGATTGATATGTCTGTTGTTTATTGTTGGTAGAAACGGCATGGAGAAATACCTACGTGATGAATGTGTCTGTTGTTTATTGTTGGTAGAAACGGCCAAGGGAAATACCATCGTGATGTCTGTTGTTTATTGTTGGTAGAAACGGCATGGAGAAATACCAACGTGATGAATATGTCTGTTGTTTATTGTTGGTAGAAACGGCCAAGGGAAATACCATCGTGATGTCTGTTGTTTATTGTTGGTAGAAACGGCATAGAGAAATGCCTTTGTGATGCCTGTTGTTTATTTGTTGGTAGGAACTGTCTGGAGAAATACCTTCGTGATGCCTGTGGAAGCAAAGGAACTAAGCAACTGTATCGCTGGACAGATGGACATTCTCCAACAGAAGTTCTCACTGACCGCATGTCTAAACTCGCTTATATCATCATCCGTCTTCTTCAAAATGCAGTGTAGGTGTTATACCAAGTAAATTGTTGTTAATTATAATTTTCAAATGATTACACTATTTGTACAGAGGACATTGTTTAAATTTCACCCATCATCATCAGATGGTGCACTATACAAATTGCCTATGATCATGGACAATTCTTGTTTGCGCTAGTTCTCAGAAGGTACTGAAGATTTTTTTCTCAAATTTCATATATAGGCTTCCCATATGGACCCTAGTTAACGTTGTGCATGTTGTACTTGAGAGTGATTAAACAACAACATGGCCATCAGGCAGCCATCTTGAATTTTATTAAGTTGAAGATCTTTACCGTAATATCGCAGAAAGTCATGAAGGGATTATTCTTAACTTTCTTATGCAGGCTTCCCTTCTGCTCTAGTTATATACATATTGGATTTTTGAACTGATCTGAAGAGACAACCGACAGACAGCCATGTTGGATTTTGATTATTGAAGTTTGTTATCGCTATTTATCGATATCATGATTGATTGAACAAAACGATGGACGATATGAGGTTTGATAGATTAGTTTACTTCTACTATTTTTCAGATACTAAGTAGTACTAATTAATTTGTTCTTAAACTCTATGCTGGTTCCCATTGATACCACTACATTTTGAAACTTGTCAGCCAACAAGATGGACAATAGGTTTAATTTGGATAGCTTATTCATAACAATTGTTACCATACTTGATTACCAAACTATATTTCCTCATGCTCACAGGAAAGGGGGAAAGGGGCAAAGAGAGAAAGGTTAATATTGTATTTCACTGATAAATAATGTTTAATGGCCATGATAGACACTATAAAGATCGTTCTCGGATATCTGGTTTTCTATGCATTGCACAAATTAAGACTGCTGCATTTGGTTTCAGGGACATCATTAAAGGAGGGCCAATCATTGTATATAGGCTAGACGAATCAACAGAAAAGGAAATGCTGATGAAGATTAGACACGGCGCATTAACCATTGGAGAAACGTTGGACGAAATCAACAGGTAAGAGGCTGTATTTCTTATAAAGATAATACATTGTAAATTAATCATTGGACGTAGGACAAAAGTAGCAAATAAGAAGTTATATTTCTTATAAAGCTTCAATGAGGCATATCAAACATTTTGCAAACTTAGGACAAAATTAAAATGGTAAAGGTTTGTATTCAGTATATTAATATATAGATTTGATGAGACACATTAAATGTTGGGGAAATATGGGACGAAATCAACAGATATGAAATAGTTCTCATTGTGAGTTCATCAAGGCACAACCATTTGTGAAACATGGAATGAAACTGACTAGTAAGAACGGAAACATAGAAGAAGTATATAAAAATGCATTTCGACTTTATTATTCAATGTGCATGCAATTACTTGCCTTTTCGCCAGGGTGGCTACATCATTACTGGTTTTGCAAATTTCAATTTATGTCTTTGTCTTGAATTTGTTTTATGCTTGTTGCAGGCTCCTGTCAATTATAAATGACAATAAAGCAGATGTACCAGACAATACTAAGGATGTGACCGCTTTCCTAGAAAACTGGCTTATTCAACTCAGAAGGGAACAATTCTGATGATATAAAACGTTCTTGTTCTTTATACATGTTACCAAATGGTTTTAGAGTCAAAATTTAGTGTATATCATTCATTTTTGTTAGAATAAATAACGTTTTACATTGTAATGAAGTTGTATTTATATTCTCCCAAAAGAATATGGAAAGCCTTAAATGGATGTGGAACAAGGTTAAAGTGCTAACAATTGTTCAAGTAAGCAATTTAGCCAATCAACGCCTGTCTGCTATCAACATTCTAAATAATATAAACTAGAGTTAAGCAAACCGGGCATTGGCATTATAATGTTTTTCAAGATACATTTGACTGTAAGAAATTTAAGGCTTCGTTTTAAAGGGACAATTCAGTCTAAGAGAACATTAAAATTAGTACATATTTCGGAAAAAACCAGTTCTAATGGAAATTAGATTATTCGGTTTTACTGTGATATGCCTGAAAAGCCCATGGTTGTGACATGTGTGTAGATGTTCAAACTCGCTCGCTGTCCGCCATTACACATTGTGGTCGAACTTCTTGTATGCCGAACCCTGTCCCTTGCTCGTAGAATAATGCAACTTTTGTCTAGAACTGCTCAAATCGCTCTGACAGTAGTGTGTTTACCTTATTAGGTGAATTGTCTTGTCTAAAAACCATTTCATCACCTTCTCGGTAGTTATGTAGTTTATTTGCTTAACGTGCGTGACTTTGGCTCATGCATGGGTACAGCGGCCATATTGTACCTACTTAATCGTATTGATCAATGATTTGATATTTCAACGATATTAATTGAAATACTAAACAATGACGTGGAATTTGTCAATATTTTATGTTATATGTTTCATAAGAAATGTAGAACAATACATTTATGCCATATTTTGCTTCTTGGTAATGTAAAAGAATTAGCCTGAGCGAATTGTCCCTTTAAAGGCCGACCTAATTTCGTCCTAAAACTCAAATGCAGTTGTACATTATCGACATGACATACTGAATTAGCTAGTGATTTCGATGAGTATATGATTCTATAATGAATATATTATTTAGGATTACAGTAATAATTTGTGGAAACATTAACTACCGTAACCTGTCTTTTGTTGAAAAGTATCGATTCTAATTATCATTAAAATGTTGAAATTTCAGAGATATACATTTTATTAATGTTTCTGTCATGAAGTCATAATCAATTTCTTGCCCGACATAACTGATAAAATTCGCTCCATGTTGTATTATGCGGTAGCATATGCAACAATACTACATGAGCGAAATAACTTGATATCGGGCGGATCATTTTCGTTTTAGTATTAGTTTCACAGTACTTAGATGAGAACCAATCACACAGTATACATGTCTGAGTGATAAATCTGTCCATCGACAACTCAGGCATTTTCAATTAGAGTGTACCACAATATGAAGTATTTCAGCAATTTATTTTCAAAAACATCAAAATCAACTTGCGGGAGTGGGCCATGTGCCGTATTTATTTGTTTATATTGACCAATCAAGAAAAAATGTTTACATAACCATGAAAATTTACCAACATTTTGAGAATTTAAAAGATTTACAATGCTTAGACCTAGGTTTAAAAGATACCGATGTGATATCAAAATGAATTTGGGCAAAAATATTATATTTACATCTACACTAAGTACGTCTTACTATGGAGTAAGTAAACCAAGCGGTGATCTACATTTTCATTTCACATCTTTACAGTGTAATAAGTATTATTATACGACTTCTTAGATATGTTTTTTATGTAATCGTTCAGAACACACAAAAACAATATGTTTTACAGTGCACATTCTGTGTTTTAAATATTGTCTATAATTAAAACATCATACATGTCTGTTTTGTGTATTTGAATGATTTAATTTCACAATTAAATACCACAAAACCAGCGATTTTTGACAAACTACTGTGAAAAAAAAACAAATATCAAGTAAAACCTTTGCCTAATTAAAACTAATTAAGACGCTCTCCCGTCAGTGGTGAAGTCTGTATGTGCTTAGTGTTGTAGCTATATTGGCCGAAGATTCTGATCCCGGGTACATCAACCAGCAAGCGTTAACGTTGAATTATTTCTCAGCGAACTTCAGCTAAACAGCTGTATAAGATCAAGTTGTGTCAAAGGGAAAGTACATCCCTATATATAATCCGCCGGGTAGTAGTCATTTTTGTTACTGAAAAAAAAACTATTTTAAACAAATTTTCATAAACGTTTCATCCTGTATATGTTATGAAATTTGTACACATTTAGAAATAATGTTTTCTTTTCATTTCATATTTGATACAATCAAAATACGATTGATATGTTTCCAGTTCTAAAAACATCAGATCAGAAAATCTATCAGAATCATATGAGAACGGATAGTAATATGAGGCATTTTGTAGAATGAAATAAATAATCATTAATATCAAATGACGACCTAAAATCCAATAACAGACCCTGCAATCATTTCCTAATTCACAGCCTTAGACTCAAAACATTTTTGTTGTTTTTTAAAGGAATCAATATCGATAAAAAATATCACAATTGGATTGAGTGTATACAATTTTGTCCATATAGTTATTAGATTAAAACTAAAATAGTGTTTAGAAAGAAAACATCTTTACTTTAGCGTTGTTATGTTATGAACATGCTGTACAGAATTAATCACACTTGCATATACACCTTGACCTGCTGACGTCACATCCCAATCGTTTATGTACTAGATACCTTACAGTAGACTTACGGATGTACCTGTAAATATATTGTCCCATGAGTTTCTTCGTAATATTTGATAATTAACAGAATCCAAATTCAGCGGTCCACTCCTATAAGCATCTCAAAGATGTGTTGAACATATCAAATGATGTTTATTTATTATGAAAAGCAATTTTTCGACAATGACGATACACGAAAATCATGATGTTTTTCTTCTCCAAAAATTTTTAGACTCTGTAAGAATGTTAATTAAGTTTAATTTATTTCTGTGTACATTATACATAAGCTGTAACCACCAGAATTAAGGTAAAAATAATTTGTCGAATTTGTCGTCACATTTAGTTATTTTGGTAATTATAAGTAAATATTAATTATGATTTCTTTAAAATTATTAATCAAATTTGTACATGCTAAGCAATGTTAACAAATCATCAAGCATTTTGTAACGCATTTCCGTGATACGCGTTAAGTAACACTGGAAATAAGTGAACATGTGCACATTCATGAATGTTTACATACCCCCAATAAAACCAAATAGAAGGCTCCGCCCTTGCGCCACATTATCAATGTTCGCGATTTTAACTAGAAACGATAAGATTAAGTTATTTTACAATTTGGCTATAAAAAAGTGAAAAACTCTGAGAAAAGAGATACCGGATACCATTAAACATAGTATATAATAGCGAACTATACAATTCTTATCATGTTTATCAAGGATACGTCCATTTATATTTTTTTTATTAATTAACGCAAATATAGATATTGGATTCATAATGTGAGTAATCATATTGACGACAACACAGAACATGGAAAGTTTCTCTATGGAGTTTACATTAATATTTACTAGCTAATTATAGAAAATTCCCCACATGAACCTCTGTGTAGCTGAAGTACATTCGGAATTCTAGAGCTACGCATATTTTACAAGCTAGTTATAAATTTGTAGTACATTCGGAACTCTACACATATTAATGTTTTCGTTGCTCGACCAGAAACATGAATGGACCGAGGACATGTTCAGTCTCGTTTCCGACGAGTCAGCTATTCGTGTTCGTTCTGATGTGACGTCACCAGGCCGGGCTGTATATATATGAGCCGGCCAATACACAGCTTCACACAACAACTGTTGAACACAGAAGCACTTCGATATCAACCATCATTTAAAGGTAAGGATCGATTGCTTTAGTATAGCATTACATATAAAGTATAAAAAAAGTCTTAAGTATGAAGAAGAAGTATACTATACATGTATGCAATAAGTTAGCTAGATCTGAAATATTCTCTCTCTCTCTCTGTCTAAATGATAGTATTACATTTTTTCATTATTGAACGATTCTTTGTTTACTTTTTATGTTCTGAAATTAGTATTATTTATTTATTTATTCATAAATGAAACTTATAGTACCTACAACAGAGTTCCGTAGAATGTAATTTAAAGAATGAAACTAAATATTCATATGCCGCATCTCGGCGTATTGCATTTAGAAATCCACGGGTTTAGCTGTTCCATTTGAAACCCTGAAGAGCATAATAGTTTCTTGAGATTTTTGGGTCGTCGTTTACTATTATTAATAAAGCTTCATATTACCATTCGTTAACATATTTTCTGATAGATTTTTCATCTGATTTTTTATAACTGGAAACATATCAAAAGTACTTGGATTATAATATATATATCAAATATAAACTTAAAACAATTATTCTTGAATATGTACATACATGAACTTCATTTCATACACAGGGTGAAACGTTTATGCAAATTTGTGTGAAATATTTTGTTTATTTTAGAAACAAAAATGGCAGTACCACCTGGCGGATTACAGGAAATATGCTTTTCCTTCGACACAACTGGATCCATGTACAGCTGTCTGGACGAGGTACGGGGACGGATCCAGGATATGATCCAACGTCTTCAAGCGGACATTCCCGGAATCAGGATCGCTGTCTTCGCTCATGGCGATTACTGTGACAAATCTAACTACATCACAAAACATATCGACTTTTCCACCGACGTTGGGACGCTGTGCAAGTGGGTAAACGACGTCGGGAGGACAGGTGGCGGCGACGCAGACGAATGTTACGAGCTGGTTCTGCACGAGGTCCAAAGTCTGGACTGGACGCCAGGATCACAAAGGGCGCTGGTCATGATTGGGGACAACAACCCACATGAACCTGGATATCCCCAAAACAAGAAAAAATTAAATTGGAGAACGGAAGCAGACAACCTATCAAAAATGGTACGATGCAGCTAGCAATGTTGTCAAATGTCTTACGGACATGTAATGAATTGGCTTGCTATGAAACCAATATTACTAATTTGTATTTACAAATATACGCATGAGAAAACATGCAAAGAATTAAAAATACATCATCAAGTATTCATTTTTGTATAGTTTTTGAATGATTATAAGAAATGACTTTCATAGAAGTTATCACTCGATTTCAGGGTGTCCGGATTTATTCTGTCCAGTGCAAGAACTATTCAGGAGCAGACCATTTCTACGAAACCATAGCCGAGAAAACTGATGGCCAATACCTTAAACTCGCCCAGTTCACCAATTTATTTGATTTCATCATGTCGATCTGCTACAGAGAAAAGGGAACAGAATTTCTACAGGTAAAACGAACCTAATATAACAATTTACTTGGTAGTTGTATACACTACGACATCAATAGGTCAGCTCGTTTTATTTACCATCTTGTATTTGTATTTTTGAATTCGCCATTTTGTATCGTATAAAGAAAGCAGAACTTTCATGGGAAATTGTGTAATCGAAAATATATATGTTTTTCATCTGGTACATTTCAGGATTACGAAAAGGAGGTGAGAGCTCGAGAGGCTACATGTGGTATTCACAAAGATTTGGACAATCTGTTTGGGGTTCTCCGGCGGGCTGATAGTAGTCATGACGACACAAAAATGGACACAACCATAGCACCAAAGCCTTTACCACTGGTCAAGCCGCCATCCCTCACCAAAGTACCATCATTGACGGCCATGAAGAAAAAACTAGGCAGAACTTCGTCGGCGTCTAAGCGTGCACGAACAGGAATGAAAAATCGCAAGGTGACCAAGGTAAACAGATTTCGACATTTAGATTTCATTTGAAGGTCACATGACAAGCAATTTGACATTATAGTGAGTTTATAAAATGAAGCATATTCATCATTCAAAGATTTTTTCAATATTGTGACAGTATTCCCTTGTTTTTGCAGAAAGAATTGCCACCGAAACCGAGAAGAGAAAATGTACCTGAATCAAGCTTCTCTCTATCCGGCAGAAGGTGGAGTAATTGGCAAACGTGCTTGTCATGTGATAAAACTGATAGTGAATTATGGGAGAAAAGAAATGGTGACCATCTTGGTTACAGAAGGAAACATATCTTTGATGGGAGGCTGACAAGACCAACCCTTTACGAATTCTCAGTACAAACAGCTGCCGGTCACAAACGGCATATCATGTACTCAAAACTTTGTCACGGATTGACAAACGATGGCAAATGGGAACATCGTCTACTTGGACAAAAAGACATTCGTAGCCAAATTGAGGACATTCTCTCTAAAGGTTGTTCGGTCGCTGTGCGACGTTTAAAACTTATCAACAGAAAAAACAGCAAAGCTAAGGCAATCAATTCATTACGTTGCTATGACTACGCATGGCGTCGCCAAAGCAGTCTGCGCACAACACATAGATCTGTTGTCAAAGGTTCTGTCCAAATCTCTAACGATGTCTTCTAAGTTTGTAATAAGACAGTTATCATTTCATACAATAAATAAACATTTTGAGTCGTACACCTACTGTTCTAATTGGCACATTATTGTCAATACTGAGTTTTTTGTTTTACTGAAGTCATTTTATGGATTAGTGCAATGTAAATACAAGGATAGCTTATATTTAACATTTTAATATTGATATACAATGTCAAAGTACATGTTATTGATTATTGTTATATTGTATTTTATAAAATAAAACTGATAAAAGTAGCAATTTTCATCGTTATTATTTAGTATATATATCAACCCATAGCTTTGTATTGAATAGTAGGAGTATTTGATGAACTCGCCAGATTTGGGACGAGTATGCTACCATGGCAACATTCTGATAAATTAAGGGTAAATATATATTACTAGACGTCAGACGATGTGACCCGGTGATATACTCAAATTTGATCAATGAACAACACTATAAGGTAGACAATCTCATAAAGCTACACAATACAAATATAGCATACATATCATAAAATTTTAAATTCATCAAATGGATGAACGCTAACAATACACTACTGAAAAGTACATGTCAGATGGTAGCTCCAACAATAAAAGAACATACTTTTGAAGGCATTCCCATAACACTTTGTTCCGGTGAACTAATCAAAAGATTATACATGTGATGGCTGAATATGGCATTTCTATCAATGAGTTTTTATTAAGCACAAATTCCAGTTTTAATAGAAACCAAAATCTAACTTTGTATGATGTCTTTTTTTTCGATATAACAAACAAAAAATGTTTTCCTCGTTAATGAAATATCCTATCTTGCGAAAACTCCATTGAGGTGTTAAGACACGTTACGGTGCATGGGTTACTCTGATAAACAATGGTTACAATTTTAGATATGTGTGTAAATGCTATACCAGTGTATCATATAAAAACAATTCTTCAGATATAAATACAAATAAGCAGCGATTCACAAATAAACACAATCTAACAATTCTTCATAATAAACTCAAATAAGCAATATTTTACAAGTGCATAACTTTCAGAAATAAAACAAAATAAACAAAACTTAACAAATAAACACAAGTGAACTATATTTCATAAATTAACATCAGTAAACAAAAACTGCATGCAATTTAATAAACCCATTAAACAATACATGTGTACTTAAAAAAAACCCACAGTTAAACAATACCTCACAGATAAACAATACTTCGCAAATAAAATAAGCAACATTTCACAAATACTCTAAAAACAAACAATAAATTAATACTTCATAAATAAACACACGAATGGATTATCTTTGAAACAGGAAAATGGTAGGAATTCATTTTCATATTTAGTTTTGACGTATTATATGTGCGTACGACTAGCTTAATAAAGACTTGTAGCGTTATCGTAATAAATATGTTATTCCCTTTTATTTCTGTTATTGACAGGGATATGAAATGTTATTTGGGTGAATTGTCGGGATTGGATGTTACAAATTGCACAAATAAGGAAAAAAGAGAATACTGACATACAATAATGTACATACGAACATACAAAAACGTTTTGAGACCGACATTCATGAATGTTGAGAAACAACTTTAAGATAAACTCAAAACTTTTCCATTTCACACATTCTGTATTTCCTTCTCTGCGGAGCAGGACATTTTTTTTTCAATATTAAATTGCAATGAACTTTTTACGAATTACTGGTGCTTCCATTTCTGTCGATCATTCCGAAGATTGAAGATATTCACGAAATTACAAATAAAAATGTCACTAGTAATGCTTTATTCGTCGATGACGCTGGCCGAAAGAGATGCGGTGTTTCAATGGCATGCAATTGGCTACCAGAAACTTGATTTATGCCTGCAATAACGTTATATTAGAACCCGTAGAAAAAAATCGTAATATTACGATAACTGGGCGAACATTTTGACATTGAAAACCACCATGTTTGATTAATTAAGCTGTGACAATTATTCAAATGGTCAGACAAACATGTATGATGCCTTATAAACATTAGTTACAACACAGAATTTATGCAATGTAAAATTTTGTTAATATGCTTTATGTGCGTTGAGATGGGAACATACCTGCAAAAATCAGTTAACAATTACTAATAACACTATAAAAATATGAAATAAAATTACAGACCACAACCTGATTTCATGGTCTAATCTATGTACTCCATTCACTGCACTATAGATGCAAACATCTTGTAAGTATTGTAATTCTCAAAATATTGGTAATATTTGGTGACGAATAAAATATTAAAAGCTTTTCTTCAGTCGTATAAAAATTACGGCACATTTATGTAAAGGTGTGTGTGTGTGTGTGTGTTTTCGCGCTTTATTTTGATAATAGAGTGAAATATTAATGGATCAAAATATTCAATTATGAATTGATTTACTTGTGGATCCATTTGCGGAGATTTCATGAATGCGAAGAAAATAAAGGAAATTAAGTATACAGTATACGTCTTGACTTAAAAGCAAGAATAAAAATATCTCAGAAAAAAAATCATTAATTTCTTTTTGTGTGTTCGTTTTTGTGTGAGAAAAGGAAAAAAAGGCGTTGGTTCAGATATTTCATTACAATATCTATTTTTTTAATTATATGTTGATATAAAAGTACATGACTGCAACGATTTCGTTTGACGATTACAAGGAGAGCGAAGCCGAACTTCAAAGCATCAAAGGTCAACTACAGAGTACCCTTATTTTAATCGATTTTTTCGATGTACATCAAAGGAAGAAAATCTGTAGGCCTGTGATTGCACGGTCATTAGTTCTCTTGAACTACCTTCAGTTTTTTTCTATGAGATAATCCAGGGGTGGATAAATCGACAATGAAAGTAACCCATGGCGTATATCCAGGATGCATAGAGCTAAGCATCTTATACAAATAAATAAGGTAATTTATTTAACATTTCTAATCTAGAATATAGAATACTAGTATATAATATAAGACTCTTTCACATGTAGATATGAAGGACAGGATCTATAATCACAAAATGTTGTAAAACCTGAGGATTGTCAAGGGTTTTACAACATGGTGTGATCCCGAGGGTAGAATATCCTTATCCTTCATATTCACGTATGAAAGAGTATTTTTCTCTCATAAATCGACGTTTTATTGCTATTTTACTACTATGATTTTCAGCCATTTTGAAATGAAATAAAAAAAGTCAATTCTCCATACATGATAATTGTAATTCTGTTGTTTGTATCCTTTTAGTAAATCCAGGATAGTTTCTGAAAAAAAAAGTTAAAATCGTACCGAGAAAATAGTAATTTTGTTGACGCAGGTAGCCATCCAATACAGCTTCAGGCGATTGCCCTAGACCAGCCAGCATATAATCATGTAGATATGAGAGAAAAAACAGTCAGACATGCTTCTTCTTACAAAATTCAATATTCTTTTTATTAAGTTATATTTGTGTGTTTAAACAAAATAATCAACGTTTGTAACAAATAAATGTCATTGAAATAAATATGTCATATTCAATATCTACGAATGAGTAATAATAAACCCTTATGAACCTCTTTGTTCAATTTATAACACTGCACATTCGGAACTCTACGCATATTGGTGTTTTCTTTCCTCGACCTATACTGATTCATGAATGGACCGAGGACATGTTCAGTCTCGTTTCCAACGAGTCAGCTATTCGTGTTCGTTCTGATGTGACGTCACCAGGCCGGGCTGTATATATATGAGCCGTCCAATACACAGCTTCACACAACAACAGTTGATCACAGACGCACTACAATATATCAACTATCATTTGAAGGTAATTATATAAGGTTCTTTATTTATATCGATACCACTTATTAGAATCAAAATATGAAATGCATATATATATCTGAAATCTGAAATAGGTGTATACGTGCAGCAAGTTTCTTTCTCTTTCTTTCTATTTGATTATGATAGATTTAGTTTTGGTGAGTTTTGACATTATTAATAATTATTGAACTACATGTATTTTTTTTTGTTTAATTTCCATATTCTTTTATTATGATTATTATCATTTATTTATTTATTCAATAATATAACAGAGTTCCGTTAGAAATAATTCAAATTAATGTATGTAAATAAATAATGCATTTAGATATTCAATGGTTCTGTGTTTCCATTTGAAATCATGAAGAGCAAACTCAATAGTTTCTTCAGCTTTTTAAATTAAGGTCGTCGTTTGCCATTGATCATTGTATTTTATTTAAAAAATCTGCTTTATATTACCATCCGTTCTCATATAATTCTTGTATATTTTTGATCTGATTTGCTTAAAAAAACATATCAAAAGTATTTGGATTATATATGAGATATCAACTTAAAAAAAACCATTCTTAAATATGTACATACTTTATAATTATAACATATAAAGGTTGAAACGTTAATGAAAATGTGAGTCAAATATTTTTGTTTATTTTAGAAACAAAAATGGCAGTACCACCTGGCGGATTACAGGAAATATGTTTTTCCTTCGACACAACTGGATCCATGTACAGCTGTCTGGACGAGGTACGGGGACGGATCCATATATGATCCAACGTCTTCAAGCGGACATTCCCGGAATCAGGATCGCTGTCTTCGCTCATGGCGATTACTGTGACAAATCTAACTACATCACAAAACATATGGACCTTTCCACCGACGTTGCGACGCTGTGTAATTGGGTAAACGACGTCGGGAGGACAGGTGGCGGCGACGCAGACGAATGTTACGAGCTGGTTCTGCACGAGGTCCAAAGTCTGGACTGGACGCCAGGATCACAAAGGGCGCTGGTCATGATTGGGGACAACAACCCACATGAACCTGGATATCCCCAAAACAAGAAAAAATTAAATTGGAGAACGGAAGCAGACAACCTATCGAAAATGGTACGATGCAGCTAGCAATGTTGCCCAATGTATTACGGACATGTAATGAATTGGCTCGCTATGATACCAATATTACTATTTACAAATAAACGCATGAGAAAACATGCAAAGAATTAAAAATACATCATCAAGTATTCATTTTTGTATAGTTTTGTGAATGATTATAAGAAATTTCATAGACGTTATCACTCGATTTCAGGGTGTCCGGATTTATTCTGTCCAGTGCAAGAACTATTCAGGAGCAGACCATTTCTACGAAACCATAGCCGAGAAAACTGATGGCCAATACCTTAAACTCGCCCAGTTCACCAATTTATTTGATTTCATCATGTCGATCTGCTACACAGAAAAGGGAACAGAATATCTACAGGTAAAACAAACCTAATATAACAATTTACTTGGTAGTTTTATACACTACGACATCAATAGGTCAGCTCCTTTTATTTACCATCTTGTATTTGGATTTTTGAATTCACCACTTTGTATCGTATAAAGAAAGCGGGAACATTCATGGGAACTTGTGTAATAGGAAATGTATATTTTTCATCTGGTACATTTCAGGATTACGAAAAGGAGGTGAGAGCTCGAGAGGCTACAGGTGGTATTCACAAAGATTTGGACAATCTGTTTGGGGTTCTCCGGCGGGCTGATAGTAGTCATGACGACACAAAAATGGACACAACCATAGTACCAAAGCCTTTACCCCTGGTCAAGCCGCCATCCCTCACCAAAGTACCATCATTGACGGTCATGAAGAAAAACCTAGGCAGAATTTCATCGGCGTCTAAGCATACACGAACAGAAGTGAAAGTTCGCAAAGTGATAAAGGTAAACAGATTTCGACATTTGATATAAGAGTTTGGGTTGAAGGTCACATGGCAAGCTGTTTTACATTATAGTGAGTTGATAAAATGAAGCATATTTATTTTTGTAGACTCATGAATATTCATCATTTAAAGATTTTTCAAAGTTTTTAACATTATTTCCTTGTTATTGCAGAAGGAATTGCCACCGAAACCGAGAAGAGAAAATGTACCTGAATCAAGCTTCTCTCTATCCGGCAGAAGGTGGAGTAATTGGCAAACGTGCTTGTCATGTGATAAAACTGATAGTGCATTATGGGAGAAAAGAAATGGTGGCCATCTTGGTTACAAAAGGAAACATATCTTTGATGGAAGGCTGACGAGACCAACCCTTTACGAATTCTCAGTTCAAACAGCTGCCGGTCACAAACGGCATATCATGTACTCAAAACTTTGTCACGGATTGACAAACGATGGCAAATGGGAACATCGTCTACTTGGACAAAAAGACATTCGAGGCCAAATTGAGGACATTCTCTCTAAAGGTTGTTCGGTCGCTGTGCGGCGTTTAAAACTTATCAACAGAAAAAACAGCAAAGCTAAGGCAATCAATTCGTTACGTTGCTATGACTACGCATGGCGTCGCCAAGGCAGTCTGCGGACAACACATAGACCTGTTGTCAAAGGTTCTGTCCAGATCTCTAACGATGTTTTCTAAGTTTGTGACAAGACAGTTATCATTTCATACAATAAAGAAACATTTTGAGTCGTACACCTACTGTTCTAATTGGCACATCATTGTTAATACTGAGTTTTTTTTTGTTTTACTGAAGTCGTTTTTATTGAATGGTGCAATGTAAATACAAGGATAGCTTATATTTATTATTTTAATATTGATATACAAAATCATAGTACATGTTATTGATTATTGTTATATTGTATTTGATAAAATAAAACTGATAAAAGTAGCAATTTTCCATTATTATTATTTAATATATGTATAATAGCTTTGTATTGAATAGCAGGATTATTTGATAAACTCGCCAGATTTTGGGACGAGTATGCTACCATGGCAACATTCTGATAAAAGAAGGGTAAATACATACGTTTTATGTATACATGTAACTTGACTTCAGACTATGTGACCCGATGATGTACTCGGATTGGATCAATGAACAGTACTATAAGATGGACAATCTCAAAAGGAGACGTAATACAAATATAGAATACATATTATAAAGTTTTGAATTCATCAAATGGATGAACGCTAACAATACACTACTGAAAAGTATATGTCAAATGGTAGCTCCAACAATAAAAGAACATACTTTTGAAGTCAACATATTAGCTACCCCCATAACACTTTTTCCGGTGAAATAATCAAAAGATTTTACATGTGATGGCTGAATATGATATTTCTAACGATGAGTTTATAACCATAAATTCAGTTTTAGTAGAAACCGAAATCTAAATTTGTATAGAGTTTTTCTCGATATGACAAAAAAAGTGTTGCTCGTAAATGAAATAGAAAACTCCATTGGGGTGTTAAGACACGTTACGGTGCATGGGTTACTCTGATAAGCAATGTTAACAATTTAAGAAATATGTGTAAATGCTATATCTGTGTATCATATAAAAAACAATTCTTCAGAAATAAACACAAATAAGCAACAATTCATAAATAAACACAAACGAACAATACTTCATAATAAACTCAAATAAGCAATATTTTACAAGTACATAACCTTCAGAAATTAAAATAAAGAATAAACGAAACTTTACAAATAAACACAAGTTAATAATATTTCATTAATAAACATAAGCAAACAAAATTGCATTTATAAACCCAAATGAACAATACATGTACTGCATAAAAACAAAATTAAACAATATTTCGTAAATAAACAATACTTCGCGAATAAAATAAACAATACATGTGTACTTCATAAAAACACCAAATAAACATAAATAAACAATACTTCGCAAATAGAATAAACAATACTTCACCAATACTCTCACAAACAAACAATAAAATGATACTTCATATTAAATAAACACACGAATGGATTATTTTTTAAACAGGAAATTGGTAGGAATTCATTTTCATATTTAGTTATGACGTATTTTGTGTGCGTACGACTAGCTTAATAAAGACTTGTAGCGTTATCGTAATAAATATGTTATTCCGTATGAATTCTGGTATTGACATGGTATACAGGGTATGAAATGCTACTTTGGTGTATTGTCTGGATAGGATGTTACAAATAGCACAAATAAGGAAAAGGGAGAAAACTGACTTTCATACGAACATAGCTGTTAGCTAACTTTATAATCAGTTAAACAAAGTTTATATCAATGAAAAAAACAACAAACAAAAAATACACGTCATGTATATTTATTTGTATGAAAAAGCAAATCAACAAAATTGGCTAAGAAAAACAACAAGAAAGTTTTGAGACCGACATTGACGAATGTTGAGGAACAACTTTAAGATAACACAAAACATCCTATCACCATTTCACACATTCTGTATGTCCTTCTCTGCGGAGCAGGAGAATTAATTAAAAGTACCTATTGACAATATCAAATTGCAATGAACTTTTTAACTATTCACTGGTGCTTCCATTTCTGTCGATCATTCCGAAGATGGGAGATATTCACGAAATTACAAATAAAAATGTCAACAGTAATGCTTTATTCGTCGATGACGTTGGCCGAACTATTGGCCACCAGAGATTTAATCTATGCCTGCCATACTGTTATTTTAGAACCTGCAGAAAAAGGTCGTACTATTCTTTAAAGTTGTATGACCCATAACTGAGTGAACATTCTGACATGCATATGAAATAAGTCGTGACTATCATTTAATTGAACAGACAGACATGTATGATGCCTTATAAACAAAATTTACAACACAAAATTCATGCACTGTAAAAATGTTGTTATAACCTTATGTATGTTTATATCGAAATATACCTAGATAAATCACTTTACAATTAACAATAACACTGTATAAATGTGAAATAAAATAGTAGGCCACAACCTGGCTTCATGGTCTGATCGTATGTACTCAATTTATTTAATTGTAGATGCAAATATAATGATTTTTACAGTAGTGCGAAACTGGATTTTCAGTTTTATTTGTACTTGAAAAGTTGAAGCCTATGCAATGTAAGTACAAAAATGAATTGTAATTATCAAAATGTTGGTAATGTTTGGTGGCGAATAAAATATTAAAAGCTCTTGAATATTATAAAAAATACGGCATATATAATGTAAAGGATTTGTATTGAATGAATTGCTAAATTACTAGTGTTGATGTACGATGTATTTTTGCCGTTCGTCCTATCAACAAAACTCTTCCACTCTTCTGATTTTCGCGATATGTACGATGTACTTTTGCCATTTGTCCTTTCAACAACCACTCTCCAATTCTTCCTGATTTTCGCGATGTGGCATCTATGCATTTATACGTGTGCTTTCGAAAACAAGACTATTCGTTCAAAACCAGTAACTATCGCTATGTCAACATTGAAGATGTTCGCGGGATTTTCACTCTGTTGTCTATGATAAATAATGACATTTTATTCATAATTATTCTAGAAACTTCACTAAATTAGCGAACAAGTTATGAATTATAATGGTACGCATTAATGAAGCCTGAATGCCGTTGTAGAGTACCAGCGATTGTTTTGTGTTTTTAACTGTTATTTTGATTATAGACTGAAACATTAATGTTTCAAAATGTTTAGTTATGTATTGATTCAGTTTTTTATCCATTTGCGCAGATTTTGTGAATGTGAACATAACAAAAAAATCCACTCTGCAAAGAAATTAAAGCTTGCAATACATATATATATATACAGATAATATGGTATATACATGTACATTATATATAAGTTGTGTTGACTAAAAAGCAAAAATTCAAAATCTCTCAGAAAAGTTCATTAACTTCTTTTTTGTATGAGAAAGTAGTAGTTTGAGTTGATTTATTTTCAAAAATGGGCGAATACAAGGTATTTTTAGTCGGGATATGTTTGACTCATCATGTCTTCTCCCGTACAACTGATAACTTTCACGGGTGCAAAAATTTCGCGATATTTGTTTTTATTTGATTTATTTTCAAAAATGGGCGAATACAAGGTATTTTTAGTCGGGATATGTTTGACTCATCATGTCTTCTCCCGTACAACTGATAACTTTCACGGGTGCAAAAATTTCGCGATATTTGTTTTTATTTGATTTATTTTCAAAAATGGGCGAATACAAGGTATTTTTAGTCGGGATATGTTTGACTCATCATGTCTTCTCCCGTACAACTGATAACTTTCACGGGTGCAAAAATTTCGCGATATTTGTTTTTATTTGATTTATTTTCAAAAATGGGCGAATACAAGGTATTTTTAGTCGGGATATGTTTGACTCATCATGTCTTCTCCCGTACAACTGATAACTTTCACGGGTGCAAAAATTTCGCGATATTTGTTTTTAAACAAATACTAAAATACCCAAAATCTGACTAAAGAGTACTTTACACGGTCATATTTCATTGTTTCACCGATAAAAAAGTTTTACGATCATCAAAATGCTCAGCGGTGTCATGAAAATATTCGGTCATATGGTACTATAGAATATTGGTTTTATAAAATAGATCACCATCACATTTCCCTATGGGTCCACGTGTAGCTCATCATCGATACCCCAAGGGTTACTTTCGCTGTCGGTTAATTCTCCCCTGTATGATGTAGTAAAATTGAAGACAGTTCAGGAGAAAAAAAACTGGCTAATCATAGGCCTGGAACTATTTCCTTAAAAGGGTACAAGGTGAGCGACGCCCAATTTAAAAAAAAAATCACATGTACAGTCAACCACATTGTAACATTATTCTATTTGGTTCTTTTGATGTACATCAATGTAAATCACTGCAGGCCTGAGATTAGTGTCAGTTTTTTTTCTCCTAGCACGCCTTCAGTTTTACTATGAGGTAGCCCAAGGGTGGATAAAACGGCAATGAAAGTAGCCCCTGGAGTGTATCGAGGGTGCATGTAACCAACCATCTAATGTAAATAAATTAAGTAATCAAATACATGTATACTATTTCTACTCTAGAATCTAGAATAATTAATTTTAATTTGTTTTCATACTAAATTCAACTCTATAATTGGCAGATTCTTTTCGTCATATACTATGAAGAAAAATCCAAAAATGGCGCGAAAATCCGAATAATTATGACGTCACAATAGAGACTTCGACTTTGCGTATTGATTTAGACAAAATAATCCATTGAAAAAATTAAAAAAAATCGAACGTTTAAACGCACTTTATGTTATCAAGTAGTCTGAAAAATTAATTATAAGCATCGATGTAACTATTTTTTAACTTCATATAGGGTTATGAAATAAATTTTGTTTGCAAACATTTGTGTGAATCCGCGTAGCAGATTCTAACAAAAGTTTGCAAACAAAATGTATTTCATACCCCTATGAAGTAAAAACAATAGTAACATCCATGCTTAAATATACAGTCAGACATGTTTCTTTTAACAAAATGCATTAAAATATATTTGTGTGTTTAAACAAAATAATCAAAATTTGTAACAAATAAATCTCATTGAAATACAATGTAAATATGTCATTTTCAATATCTACAAATGAGTAATGGTTAATCCTTATGAACCTATATATATTAAATGACATTGTACATTCGGCACATTCATTTTAATAGTTTACCCCATATGAACCTCTTCTTTATAATATTTGTAGTACATTCGGAACCCTACGCATATTGGTGTTTTCGTTGCTCGACCTGATACAGAATTATGAATGAACCGAGGACATGTTCAGTCTCGTTCCCGACAAGTCAGCTATTCGTGTTCGTTCTGATGTGACGTCACCAGGCCGGGCTGTATATATATGAGCCGTCCAATACACAGCTTCACACGATCACAGACGCACTACAATATATATCAATTATCATTTAAAGGTAAGGATTTTTATTTGTATCGATACCTCATATAAGAATCAAAATATGAAAAAATATATATATCTGATATCTGAAATACATGTAGGTGTATCATGCAGCAAGTTTCTTTCTATTTGATTGTGTCATTATTAATAATTATCAAACTATTTTTTTTTAATAATTTCCATATTCTTTTAATATGATAATTATTAGGCCTTTATATTTATTTATTTAATATAACAGAGATCTGTAAGAAATAATTCAAATTACTGTTTGTAAATAAAAAAAATTATATGTGCCTTAGCTCAGCTTATTGCGTTTAGATATCCACGGGTTCTGTTTTTCCATTTGAAATCATGAAGAGCAAAATCAATAGTTTCTTCAGCTTTTCAAATTAAGGTGGTCGTTTGCTATTGATAATTATTTTTATAAAAATAACCATTGCTTCATGTAACCATCCGTTCTCATATAATTATAGAAGATATTTATCTGATTTGTTGTGTTGAGATATGAACTTTCAAAATATTCTTAAATATGTACATACTTTATAACTATAATATATACAAGGCGATAAGTTCATGGAAAATTTTGTTATTTTTTTTGTTTATTTCAGAAACAAAAATGGCAGTACCACCTGGCGGATTACAGGAAATATGTTTTTCCTTCGACACAACTGGATCCATGTACAGCTGTCTGGATGAGGTACGGGGACGGATCCAGGATATGATCCAACGTCTTCAAGCCGACATTCCCGGAATCAGAATCGCTGTCTTCGCTCATGGCGATTACTGTGACAAATCTAACTACATCACAAAACACATCGACTTTTCCACCGACGTTGGGACGCTGTGTAAGTGGGTAAACGACGTCGGGAGGACAGGTGGCGGCGACGCAGACGAATGTTACGAGCTGGTTCTGCACGAGGTCCAAAGTCTGGACTGGACGCCAGGATCACAAAGGGCGCTGGTCATGATTGGGGACAACAACCCACATGAACCTGGATATCCCCAAAACAAGAAAAAATTAAATTGGAGAACGGAAGTAGACAACCTATCGAAAATGGTACGATGCAGCTAGCAATGTCGCCCAATGTTTTACGAACATGTTATGAATTGGCTCACTATTACGAATAAAACTGTGTAATAAAACTATTCCAATATTACTAATTTGTATTTGCAAATATACGCATGAGAAAACATGCATTGGATTATAAATACATCATCAAGTATTAATTTTTTGTATTATTATTTTTTAATGATTATAAGACATGACTTTCACCGAAGTTATCACACTCGATTTCAGGGTGTCCGTATTTATTCTGTCCAGTGCCAGAACTATTCAGGAGCAGACCATTTCTACGAAACCATAGCCGTGAAAACTGATGGCCAATATCTTAAACTAGCCCAGTTCACCAATTTATTTGATTTCATCATGTCGATCTGCTACAGAGAAAAGGGAACAGAATTTCTTCAGGTAACACAAAACTGATATGATAATTTACTTGGTATTTGTATGCAATACGACATCAATAGTTCAACTCCTTTTTATTTACCATCTTGTATTTGATTTTTTTTAAATTAGACATTTTGTATTGTATAAAGAAAGCAGAACTGTCATAGGAAATTGTGTAATCGAAAATGTATATATTTTTTTTTCATCTGGTACATTTCAGGATTACGAAAAGGAGGTGAGAGCTCGAGAGGCTACAGGTGGTATTCACAAAGATTTGGACAATCTGTTTGGGGTTCTCCGGCGGGCTGATAGTAGTCATGACGACACAAAAATGGACACAACCGCGGCACCAAAGCCTTTACCCCTGATCAAGCCGCCATCCCTCACCAAAGTACCATCATTGACGGTCATGAAGAAAAACCTAGGCAGAATTTCATCGGCGTCTAAGCATACACGAACAGAAGTGAAAGTTCGCAAAGTGATAAAGGTAAACAGATTTCGACATTTGATATAAGAGTTTGGGTTGAAGGTCACATGGCAAGCTGTTTTACATTATAGTGAGTTGATACAATGAAGCATATTTGTTTTTGTAGACTCATGAATATTCATCATTCAAAGATTTTTCATTTTTTTTAACATTATTTCCTTGTCATTGCAGAAAGAATTGCCACCGAAACCGAGAAGAGAAAATGTACCTGAATCAAACTTCTCTCTATCCGGCAGAAGGTGGAGTAATTGGCAAACGTGCTTGTCATGTGATAAAACTGATAGTGCATTATGGGAGAAAAGAAATGGTGGCCATCTTGGTTACAGAAGGAAACAAATCTTTGATGGGAGGCTGACGAGACCAACCCTTTACGAATTCTCAGTTCAAACAGCTGCCGGTCACAAACGGCATATCATGTACTCAAAACTTTGTCGCGGAATGACAAACGACGGCAAATGGGAACATCGTCTGCTTGGACAAAAAGACATTCGTGGTCAAATTGAGGACATTCTCTCTAAAGGTTGTTCGGTCGCTGTGCGACGTTTAAAACTTATCAACAGAAAAAACAGCAAAGCTAAGGCAATCAATTCACTACGTTGCTATGACTACGCATGGCGTCGCCAAGGCAGTCTGCGGACAACACATAGATCTGTTGTCAAAGGTTCTGTCCAGATCTCTAACGATGTCTTTTAACTTTACGATAAGATGTTTATCATTTCATACAATAAAGAAACATGTTAAATCATAAACCTCGTGTTCTAACTCACATATTATTGTAAATATTGTTTTATTGAAGTTGTATTATGAAATATTTTGCAAATTATCAATTGTAAATACCTTGATATCTAACAGATATACATATGTACTATTTGTATATAATTTATTATTGTTATACCGGTATTGTATTGAATAAACAAAACTGATAAAAATGCAATTTGTGTATATTATTATTATATACATGTATCAACCATTAGCTTTTTATAAGATGACCATGCAGATTTGCTGATATCACTCGCAAGGAATAAGGCGGGTATAGGGCCTTGCATCCTGGATACTTAACTGGTTCAGGTCCTTTACATCCCTGGACTATCTCATAGTAAAACTGAAGGCAATACAGAGGAAAAATCTGAACCAATCACTAGCAAAGACTTCGTTTGGAGACTACACTGAGAGCGACGCTCAAATTCAAAGCCACAAGTTAACCACAATGTACCGTTATACTGTTCTTTTGATGTACATCAAAGAACTATAAATTACCTGTTCTGTTGTCACCAGATATACTATGAGATAGTCCAGCGGTGTAGAGATAGTAAGTGATCGGAATCCCTGAAGTATCGAAGATGAGGGCCTTGGCATTAAAATCTGTTAAAAAAATTAGTTGGCGTCAGAATAAAGTGGACAATACTCTTATCACAAGGAGACACAACACACATCATTCGATTCCGGTATCCTAGATATATGGATATGTTCAATAACACAAAATATATATTCAAAAAAGTAATAATATATTCAAAAAAGTAAACATATTATAAATTAATTTCATGTTCATAAAAAATAAATGTTTATTCCTGAAAATAAATATATGGTCAATAAATATGTGTTCATAAAAAATAGATACATGTCCATTAAAAATTAAATACATGTATATATTTAAAAAAATAAATATATGGTCAAATATGGTTATTTGCTCATATAAAATATACAGTATGTTAAAAAAAAATGAATATATGGTCATAAAATAAAAAATAGTTGTTAAATCTATATTTAGGATTATTGAATATAAATAAGATATATATGGTAATATAAATATTTATTTTACACATTGAATGTATAAATGTATTGTGTTATTGAACAAATATGTATTTTTAGCGCAAAAATATAAATTTTATGAATATTGCAACGTTTCACATGCCATATGGATAGCTGAAATCAGTGAAGTAATCATGAGTTTCTGCTCCTGTTAATAGTTCTCAGCATAAAGGGAGTCGATATTCCAGGGCCGGGTTAACGTTACTATTACTGTCGTAGCATCGATTGATATAACGACAGTGAAAGGACTAGGTATGGTAAGGGTCTTTTGTGGCCCCCAAATCCGCTATTTTTCAAAGTCTGTTATTTTAAAATGTTAATCTTGCATTTCAAATATTAACTACATACCTGACATATTTGATAGTGCTATTGGCAGTTCTAGTTGCCCATGGCAACCATTTTTACTATACATAAATTATGCAAAATGTGAAAATTTCATCAAAATTGGCCTTTTTATGCAGTTTTTCATCTAGTTCTCAAAATTATGTATGTCTGGTAATTCCCTTAAAATATAAAGTTTGTTCTAGGTTGTGCTCTATTGCTTTAAAAAAAACTGTAAAAAATAATGCCAAAATTGGGGTCTAATGTTAGTGGTATAATAAAGGGACCTTATGAAGATTTTTTTTCTAAAGATCACACTGATTATTAATGATATTTGAAGCTCAAAATCTGTGTCATAATTTCACATTCATATATCAAAATTTTTAAAACTGAAAGTATAAGACATTTCTGATCTGTATTTGTTTTGTTTTGTTTTTTTTTGGTCCCAAGAATGCATATAGGACCATATAATAATTGATTTTCAATTATGATTTTCATTGTATTTCATGTTTAAACAGATTTGTTGATAGTAAAGTTTATAATTAGCTTTGAAGTTTATAAACTGAAAATATTAGTTTTTCAAGAAAAAAATAGTGGCGTCATATCTACGTTGTATCAGACACTCAAAACCGGAAGTGCATTATAAGTTCAGACATATGTCCTTTTTTTTCTTACCAAAATCGTGCTAAATAACAACTAAAAGCTGTATAATTTTTGTGCCATATCAAAGTTATAAGCATGTTTTTAACTGTTTAGATATCTAAAAAAAGCTCAGACTGCATGTGAAAATATTGCTATAGCTCATGTTTTCTGGCTGCATATTTCAAATAGTGTCAAATCGCTTTTATTATTATTGTACCAGAATATAAACGCTGTATATTATTCCTGTATATTTTCTATCTTTTTTTAAATGAAATATATAATATTTTATTTACCTCGTAGGCCCAACATTCGTCACTAATAAATTCCGGATTTAATCCATTCCGGTTTTCCGTCCATTTTATTATTTATTTCGTCCTTATTTCAAAACAACATGGCGGCAGCACCACTTCCAAATGAACAGCCGGACGAAGATGCTTCTGAACTTCTGTTTCCAAAGGGTAATATTTGGTCCATTGAAGATGTTTATGACGTAGTGTACTTATCCAATATGTGCATCGGTCGTCTCATAGGTTTAAAATTATGTTCTCACCTTGATACCTGCTAGCGAACTCGCACATTGACCACGATTCATCACATGAATCATCATATTCATTGTTTGTGACTAACCCTATAATTTGTCCATAAGCCTTAATAGGATCATAGGGAATATAGCTACATCATGTCTATTGGAAATATATTGTTATCACAAGAACATTTCTTTATCTGTTGATTTCAATGTGACCGTTTTAGTTGTGGGGGGAGGGCGGGGGAGCTGTCCGTTTTAGCCACAGGCGTCTGCTTCTGGTTTGATAAAAATAATATGACTGAAGGCAAGGCCATAAAGGGCGCAGCCAGATCTAGATGTTTTAATATGAATCATGCTCGGCATAGAAAGAGCGAAGCTCATTTGTATATGTTATTTTCTATTTCATGTAGAAGACATAATTTAGAAGTAAAAGGACACACTTTAAACTATAGAAGCAAATGATGTAATAATTGTTTAGTATAAACTCAAAGAAATGAACTCAAAGATTTGGATTTCTCTGTGTCCATTCAAGGCCTGGAGTGCCGCGTATATGAATCCTATGATTTCGCGCCATTTAATTTGTTGACGTTATGTGACGTCATGATTCCTTTTGCTCATCTTCGGCTTGGTGGATATTTTGACTGCATTCTATAGCTTTTAATTTTACAAAGTGTTATTATTCTAATTAAAAAAAATATTAATTTTTTTTTAATTACTCCTGTTTTGCATTTGCATTAGTTAAATATATAATTACTGGGGAGAGCAGTACCGGAGCAACACACACAACCTCCCCATATATGTATGAAAAAATGGCGGCCGCAAACTGAAACTACCAGTGTGTAAGATTGAATTTTGAAGATTGGGTTTTTTCATATATTTTTGTGTTTCTGTTACCTTAGAAGTGCTTTGCAATTTGTGCCCGAACACGAAGGGCTGCGCCCTTATAATAGCCTACCCCTACTATATGAACAAGTTTAGTCCATAGTTTATGCATCGTCCGCTACTTGGATACTTCGTGTCCTGTTTCATATTAAAAAACCGTAACTTCGCGACAAAAACCTGGCATACATTGCAAAATGAGGATTCTTAATTAAGGTATGTTGATTTCAGTGTTCCAGCTAGGATTTGAAAAGGGCAGGGCGCTGGGCCAAAAAAGGGCATTTTTTTCCGCGACATAAAACTTTTAGGGCATTTTATATACAACATACAGCTAATATCAGAAACAACTGTATAATATGTATATAATTGCATCATAATAATCAATGATTGTAATATCAAATTTTGACGCTCCAAATACAACTATGAGAAAGACCTAGCCAGTAGAATAAAAACAAACCCAAAACTCTTCTGGAAGTACGTAAGATCCAAAATAAAAACTTCCACTGTTATAAATTCACTGGAGAAATCTAATGGGGAACTGACCAAGACTGACCAGGAAACTGCTGACACCTTCAATGAGTACTTTGCAAGTGTATTCGTGGAAGACGCCAATGCTGAACTACCTGAACTCCAAGAAATAAATTTCCAATATGTTCTTGATTCAATCTCTGTCACATCTGAAATGGTAGTCAAAGCAATAAAGAAACTAGACCCAATGAAAGCGCCAGGACCTGATGGAATCCATCCGAAACTTATTTTTGAAACAGCTGATGCAATCGCAAACCCCTTGTCAATAGTGTTCAACAAGTCAATTCAACAAAGTAAATTACCTGACTCGTGGAAAACAGCAAACGTGTGTCCGATTTTTAAAAAGGGATCTAAAAAGTCACCAGGCAATTATAGGCCAATAAGCCTTACATCAGTCCCTTGTAAAGTCCTACAACGTATTGTTCGAAACAGTATCATTGAACACATGGACCGCGAACAACTGTTCTCGAAGCACCAACACGGTTTCAGATCTGGTCACTCGTGTACGACCCAACTTCTGGAGGCTGTAGAAGACTGGACGGAGATCATGGACAAGGGAGGCAATACTGATGTTATTTATCTCGACTTCTGTAAGGCCTTCGATAAAGTGTCACACCGCCTTCTACTAAATAAACTTTACCATTATGGCATTAGAGGTTTAGTTCTGAAATGGATTAAAAACTTCCTCACTAACATGACACAACGTGTAGTCATCAACGGAAGCGAATCAAACCTACTACCCGTAACAAGTGGAGTCCCGCAGGGCAGTGTCCTAGGACCAGTTCTCTTCCTTATTTTTGTGAACGATATGCCAGACGTAGTAGATTGTGTGGTGAAACTGTTTGCTGACGATACAAAACTTTACTCTTCCATATCAAGTCCTGAGGAGCAACAAGCTCTCCAAAACAGCATCAATAAAATCACAGCTTGGACTGAACAGTGGCTGATGACGCTCAACAATACAAAATGTAAACATATGGAGATAGGACGTAAAAACAAATACCCACTGCAAAGAAATTAAAGCTTGCAATATACAGATAATATGGTATATACATGTACATTTATATAAGTTAGTGGTTGACTAAAAAGCAAAAATTCAAAATCTCTTAGAAAAGTTCATTAACTTCTTTTTTGTATGAGAAAGTAGTAGTTTTGAGTTATTTTATTTTCAAAAATGGGCGAATACAATGTATTTTTATGTCGGGATATGTTTGACTCATCATGTCTTCTCGCGTACAACTGATAACTTTCATGGGTGCAAAATTTCGCGATATTTGTTTTTAAACAATTAGTAAAATACCCAAAATCTGACTAAAGAGTACTTTACACGGTCATATTTCATTGTTTCACCAATAAAAAGTTTACGATCATCAAATGCTCAGCGGTGTCATGAAATAATCGGTCATACGGTACTATAGAATATTGGTTTTATAAAATAGATCACCATCACATTTCCCTATGGGTCCACGTGTAGCTCATAATCGATTACTCAAAGGGTTCTTCGCTGTCGGTTTATATACCCTGTATGAATGTAGTAAAATTGAAGACAGTTCAGGAGAAAAAACTGGCTAATCATAGGCCTGGAACTATTTCCTTAAAAGATTTACAAGGAGAGCGACGCCCAATTTAAAAAAATCACTTGTACAGTCAACCAATTGTAACATTATTCTATTTTGGTTCTTTTAATGTACATCAGTAAAATCTCTGCAGGCCTGAGATTAGTGTCAGTTTTTTTTTCTCCTAGCATGCCTTCAGTTTTACTATGAGGTAGCTCAAGGGTGGATAAAACGGCAATGAAAGTAAGCCCCTGGAGTATATCGAGGGTGCATGTAACTAACCATCTAATGTAAATAAATTAAGTAATCAAATATACCATTTCTACTCTAGAATCTAGAATAATTAATCTTAATTTGTTTTCTTACTAAATTCAACTCTCTGATTGGCACATTCTTTTCGTCATATACTACGAAGAAAAATCTTTATGTATCAAGTAGTCTGGAAAAATTAATTATAAGCATAGATGTAACTATTTTTTTAACTTCATATAGGGTTATGAAATAAAATTTGTTTGCAAACATTTGTGTGAGATCCGCGTAAGCGATTCTCACAAAAGTTTGGCAATCAAATTTTATTTCATACCCTATAGATAAAAACAATATTAACATCAATGCTTAAATATACAGCAGTCAGACATGTTTCTTTAAACAAATGCATTTAAATATCTTTGTGTGTTGTAACAAATTAAATCTCATTGAAATACAATGTAAATATGTCATTTTCAATATCTACAAATGAGTAATGGTTATCCTTATGAACCTATATATATTAAATGACTTGTACATTCGGAAATCTACGCAATTGATTTTAATAGTTTACCCATATGAACCTCTTCTTTATAGTATTTGTAGTACTTCGGAACTCTACGCATATTGGTGTTTTCGTTGCTCGACCTGGTACAGAATTATGAATGAACCGAGGACGTGTTCAGTCTCGCTCCCGACGAGTCAGCTATTCGTGTTCGTTCTATGTGACGTCACCAGGCGGGCTGTATATATATATGACCGTCCAATACACAGCTTCACACAACAACTGTTGATCACAGACGCACTACAATATTATCAACTATCATTTAAAGGTAATTATATAAGGTTCTTTATTTATATCGATACCACATATTAGAATAAAATTTGAATGCATATATATATCTGAATCTGAAATAGGTGTATACATGCAGCATGTTTTTCTCTTTCTTTCTTTTTGATTAATGATAGATTTAGTTTTGGTGAGTTTTGACATTATTAATAATTATTGAACTACATGTATTTGTTCTTGCTTAATTTCCATATTTTATCATGATTATTAATATTTATTTATTTATTACATAATATAACAGAGTTCCGTTAGACATAATTCAAATTACTGTTTGTAAATAAAAAATGTATATTGTGCCTTAGCTCAGCTTATTGCGTTTAGATATCCACGGGTTCTGTTTTTCCATTTGAAATCATGAAGAGCAAAATCAATAGTTTTTCGCTTTTCAAATTAAGGTGGTCGATTGCTATTGATCATTATTTTTATAAATATAAGATTTATTATCTCATATAATTATAGAGATTTATCTGATTTGTTGTGTTTGATATATGAATTTCAAAATATTCTTAAATATGTACATACTTTATAAACTATAATATATACAAGGCGATAAGTTCATGGGAAATTTTGTTATTGTTTTTTGTTTATTTCAGAAACAAAAATGGCAGTACACCTGGCGGATTACAGGAAATATGTTTTTTCCTTCGACACACATGGATCCATGTACAAGCTGTCTGGACGAGGTAGGGGACGGATCCAGGATATGATCCAACGTCTTCAAGCGGACATTCCCGGAATCAGAATCGCTGTCTTCGCTCATGGCGATTACTGTGACAAATCTATACTACATCACAAAACATATCGACTTTTTCCACCGACGTTGGGACGCTGTGTAAGTGGGTAAACGACGTCGGGAGGACAGTGGCGGCGACGCAGACGAATGTTACGAGCTGGTTCTGCACGAGGTCCAAAGTTTGGACTGGACGCCAGGATCACAAGGGCGCTGGTCATGATTGGGGACAACAACCCACATGAACCTGGATATCCCAAAAAGAAAAATTAAATTGAGAACGGAAGCAGACAACCTATCGAAAATGGTACGATGCAGCTAGCAATGTGGCCCAATGTTTTACGAACATGTTATGAATTGGCTCACTATTACGAATAAAACTGTGTAATAAAACATTCCAATATTACTAATTTGTATTTGCAAAATATACGCATGAGAAAACATGCATTGGATTATAAATACATCATCAAGTATTAATTTTTTGTTTATTATTTTTTAATGATTATAAGACATGACTTTCACGAAGTTATCAACTCGATTTCAGGGTGTCCGTATTTATTCTGTCCAGTGCCAGAACTATCAGGAGCAGACCATTTCTACGAAACCATAGCCGTGAAAATGATGGCCAATATCTTAAACTAGCCCAGTTCAACAATTTATTTGATTTCATCATGTCGATCTGCTACAGAGAAAGGGAAACAGAATTTCTTCAGTAACACAAAACTGATATGATAATTTACTTGGTATTTGTATGCAATACGACATCAATAGTTCAACTCTTTTTATTTACCATCTTGTATTTGATTTTTTTTAAATTAGACATTTTGTATTGTATAAAGAAAGCAGAACTGTCAATAGGAAATTGTGTAATCGAAAATGTATATATTTTTTTTTCATCTGGTACATTTCAGGATTACGAAAGGAGGTGAGAGCTCGAGAGGCTACAGGTGGTATTCACAAAGATTTGGACAATCTGTTTGGGGTTCTCCGGCGGGCTGATAGTAGTCATGACGACACAAAAATGGACACAACCGAGGCACCAAAGCCTTTACCCCTGATCAAGCCGCCATCCCTCACAAAGTACCATCATTGACGGTCATGAAGAACCTAGGCAGAATTTCATCGGCGTCTAAGCATACACGAACAGAAGTGAAAGTTCGCAAAGTGATAAAGGTAAACAGATTTCGACATTTGATATAAGAAGTTTGGGTTGAAGGTCACATGGCAAGCTGTTTTACATTATAGTGAGTTGATACAATGAAGCATATTTGTTTTTGTAGACTCATGATATTCATCATTCAAAGATTTTTCATTTTTTTTAACATTATTTCCTTGTCATTGCAGAAAGAATTGCCACAGAAACGCGAGAGAGAAAATGTACGTGAATCAAACTTCTCTCTATCCGGCAGAAGGTGGAGTAATTGGCAAACGTGCTTGTCATGTGATAAAACTGATAGTGCATTAGGGAGAAAAGAAATGGTGGCCATCTTGGTTACAGAAGGAACAAATCTTGATGGGAGGCTGACGAGACCAACCCTTTACGAATTCTCAGTTCAAACAGCTGCGGTCACAAACGGCATATCATGTACTCAAAACTTTGTCGCGGAATGACAAACGACGGCAAATGGGAACATCGTCTGCTTGGACAAAAAGACATTCGTGGTCAAATTGAGGACATTCTCTCTAAAGGTTGTTCGGTCGCTGTGCGACGTTTTAAAACTTATCAACAGAAAAAACAGCAAAGCTAAGGCAATCAATTCACTACGTTGCTATGACTTACGCATGGCGTCGCCAAGGCAGTCTGCGGAACACATAGATCTGTTGTCAAAGGTTCTGTCCAGATCTCTAACGATGTCTTTTAACTTTACGATAAGATGTTTATCATTCTACAATAAAGAAACATGTTAATATAAAACTCGTGTTCTAACTCACATATTATTGTAATATTGTTTTATTGAAGTTGTATTATGAAATATTTTGAAATTATCAAATTGTAAATACTTGATATCTAACAGATATACATATGTACTATTTTGTATATAATTTATTATTGTTATACCGGTATTGTATTGAATAAACAAAACTGATAAAAATGCAATTTGTGTATATTATTATTATATACATGTATCAACCATTAGTTTTTATAAGATGACCATGCAGATTTGCTGATATCACCGCAAGGAATAAGGCGGGTATAGGGCCTTGCATCCTGGATACTTAACTGGTTCAGGTCCTTACATCTGGACTATTCATAGTAAAACTGAAGGCAATACAGAGGAAAAATTGAACCATCACTAGCAAAGACTTCGTTTGGAGACTACTGAGAGGACGCTCAAATTCAGAGCGTAACCACAGTAATGTACCGTTATACTTGTTCTTTTTGATGTAATCAAGAACTATAAATTACCTGTTTTGTGTCACAGATATACTATGAGATAGTCAGCGGTGTAGTAGATAGATAAGTGTCGAATGCTGAGCACGCTGTCGAGTGAATGAGGCCTTGCATTAAAATAATTCTGTAGAAAAGATTAGTTGGGCGTCAGAATAAAGTGGACAATACTCTTACTGCCAGGAGATCGAGACACAACATCTTCGATTTCATAGGTGTGTTATTTTATAACACAAATATTAGTTATTCAAAAAGTATAATATATTTCAAAAAAGTAACAGATTATTATAAATTAATTTCATGTTCATAAAAAATAGATGGTATTATCGTCCTGACATCATTATCATATATGGTCAAGTAACATATGATTTAAATAGTAATGATTTAAATAATAATATATGCTCGATATAGTGTATAAAATTGATATGGATATAATTATGGTTATTTGCTCATATAAAATATACAGTATGTTAAAAAAAAATGAATATATGGTCATAAATAAAAAAATAGTTGTTAAATCTATATTTAGGATTATTGAATATAAATAAGATATATATGGTAATATAAATATTTATTTTACACATTGAATGTATAAATGTATTGTGTTATTGAACAAATATGTATTTTTAGCGCAAAAATATAAATTTTTATGAATATTGCAACGTTTCACATGCCATATGGATAGCTGAAATCAGTGAAGTAACTATGAGTTTCTGCTCCTGTTAATAGTTCTCAGCATAAAGGAGTCGATATTCCAGGGCCGGGTTAACGTTACTATTACTGTCGTAGCATCGATTGATTTATACGACAGTGAAAGGATAGGTATGGTAGGGTCTTTTGTGGCCCCCAAATCCGCTATTTTTCAAAGTCTGTTATTTTAAAATGTTAATCTTGCATTTCAAATATTAACTACATACCTGACATATTTGATAGTGCTATTGGCAGTTTAGTTGCCCATGGCAACATTTTTACTATACATAAATTATGCAAAATGTGAAAATTTTCATCAAAATTGGCCTTTTTATGCAGTTTTTCATCTAGTTTCAAAATTATGTATGTCTGGTAATTCCCTTAAAATATAAAGTTTGTTTCTAGGTTGTGCTCTATTGCTTTAAAAAAAACTATAAAAAATAATGCCAAAATTGGGGTCTAATGTTAGTGGTATAATAAGGGACCTTATGAAGATTTTTTTTCTAAAGATCACACTGATTATTAAATGATATTTGAAGCTCAAAATCTGTGTCATAATTTCACATTCAATATATCAAAATTTTTAAAACTGAAAGTATAAGACATTTTCTGATCTGTATTTGTTTTGTTTTGTTTTGTTTTTTGGTCCCAAAGAATGCATATAGGACCATATAATATGATTTTCAATTATGATTTTCATTGTATTTCATGTTTAAACAGATTTGTTGATAGTAAAGTTTATAATTTGCTTTGAAGTTTATAAACTGAAAATATTTAGTTTTTCAAGAAAAAATAGTGGCGTCATATCTACGTTGTAGCTATGCGATTGGATCATGACATCAAAACCGGAAGTGCATTATAAGTTCAGACATATGTCCTTTTTTTTCTTACCAAAAATCGTGCTAAATAACAACTAAAAGCTGTATAATTTTTGTGCCATATCAAAGTTATAAGCATGTTTTTATTTTTAATATCTAAAAAAAGCTCAGACTGCATGTGAAAATATTGCTATAGCTCATGTTTTCTGGCTGCATATTTCAAATAGTGTCAAATCGCTTTTATTATTATTGTACCAGAATATAAAGCTGTATATTTTCCTGTATATTTTCTATCTTTTTTAAAATGAAATATATAATAATTTTATTTACCTCGTAGCCCAACATTCGTCACTAATAAATTCCGGATTTAATCCATTCCGGTTTTCCGTCCATTTTATTATTTATTTCGTCCTTATTTCAAAACAACATGGCGGCAGCCACTTCCAAATGAACAGCCGACGAAGATGCTTCTGAACTTCTGTTTCCAAAGGGTAATATTTGGTCCATTGAAGAGTTTGTATTGACGTGGGGGTGGTGCAGAGGAGAAAAAGGAGAAGAGGAAAAAGGAGGAAGAAAAGAGAAAGAAGAAAGAAAAAACAAAAAAAAAAAGAAAAAAAAAAACAAAAAAAAATAAAAAAAAGAAAAAAAAAAAAAAAAAAAAAAGAAAAAAAAAAAAAAAAAAAAAAAAAAAAGAAAAAAAAAAAAAAAAAAAAAAAAAAAAGAAAAAAAGCAAAAAAAAGAAAAGAAAAAGAAAAAAAAAAAAAAAAAAAAAAAAAAAAAAAAAGAAAAAAAACAGGAAAGAAAAAAAAAAAAAAAAAAAGGAAAAAAAAAACAAAAAAAAAAAAAAAAAAATATAAAAAAAAAAAAAAAAAAAAACAAAAAAAAAAAAAAAAAAAAAAAAAGAATAAAGATGGAGAGAAAGAGATAAAAGGTGAAAAGAGAAGGATAAGTGAGAGGGAGAAAGGAGTGGGTGGTTGTGCGTTGGGGTTGTTTGGGTTGGGTTGGGGGTGTTGTGGTGTTGGTGCTTTGGTTGTTGGTGAAGTTGGTGTTTGGGGTTTTGTGGTGTGGTGGGGGGTGTGAGTTGTCGGGTGGTGGTTGGGGGTGGGGTAAGGGGTGGGTTGGGGTTGGGTTGGTTGGTTGTGTTTTGGTTTGGTGTGTTGGGGTGGGGTTTTGGAGTTTGTTTTGGTTGTTTACTTATCAATATGGTGTATCGGTCGTCTCATAGGTTTAAAATTGTGTTTTCACCTTGATACCTGTGGATCGCACATTGAACGATTCGATCATTTTCATTGTTTGTGACTAACTTATAATTTGTCCATAGCTTAATAGGATTATAAGGATATAGCTTAATCGTGTCTATTGGAATATATTGTTATCGAGCAAGAAATTTCTTCATCTGTGGTTTATGTGACAGTTTTAAGTTTAGCTAACGGAAAGACGGAATCTATTGACGACACAACTGACAGCCAAGTCTTAACCAACCAATTCAGTCTGCTTTTCACACAAGAACAGAATAAACATACTGACAAGGACTTCACCAACCAATTATGCAGACATTCCACATACACACAGGGCCATTTTCAAAACTATACTGAACAATATAAACCCGCATAAAGCAACTGGCCCGACAACATTCTGCAGAGATATTGAAAGAACTCAAAAGACATACAGTCCAATCCTTACAAAATATTTACTGCTCATCCACAATGAACATTTCCCAACGACTGGAACACGCAAATGTATCCATTTACAAAAAGGCGACAAATCAATCCCGAAACTCAGAGCCAATATCATCAAATGGCCAATGCAAATTATGGAACATATAATCACAGCGCCACATGTACATCTGGAAAACACAACATACTTTACGAAAACACACGGTTTTAGACCTTCAGATGTGCGAAACCCAACTGGCACGTTCATACACGACCTACACAAAACACAACAACAACACGCAGACAGACATATAATCATGATTTGCAAAAGCCTTTGCAAGTACGCACACAAATGCTTCAGTAGCAAACTCAATAATAGCGGCAAATCGACAGGTAAACACATGCATGGATAACAGATTTCTTTCACATGCACCAGACAGTAATACTTGAGGGCAAACACGTACACACAAATACCAGTAACATCCGGAGTCCTCAAGGACCTGGTTTGGGCCCATACTTTTCTTAATATATATCAAGACTACATGAATACATGAAACAGCATATATATCAAGACCTACATTTGAATACATGAACCAGCACTTAGACTTTTTCGCAGACGATAGTATCATTTACAGACGCATACATAAACAAGAAGCACACAGAAATACAAAGACCTTGACAATGCAGAGCAAATGGGAAGACTGGCTAATGCAGTTTCACGCGACAAGTGGCACGTCATTCCACTACCAAACGCAACAAAATCACACCACTAACATCTCTCATAACCACTCACTTGAACACGTAAACAAGTAATACTTAGGCCTCCTGCAAAACACCCACAAATGGGACAACAATAACAACATTCACCGCAAATGCAAACAGAACACTAGGTTTCTTAAAACGAATCTACATCAATTCACACACATTAAAGAAAAGATGATAAAGCACTTGTTAGACCCAAACTTGAGTATGCTCCTCTATCTGGGCCCTCAAATACTGGAAATTTACAACAAATAGAAAAAACTACGGCAGAGCGCAGATATGTACAAAAAAAAGATAATAAATAACACTTCTTAGTCTCAGAAATGTTATCCAACTCATGGCACACTACACAGCCGCTACATAGCTCACTCCTATAGT
>SAYR01017467.1:592355-634583 GCA_004382745.1 Argopecten irradians irradians | reverse complement strand
CTACAAGACACTCCTCCTACAGTTTAACACAGTCTGGAACAACGTCAGAAATCGAAAAAGTAGATCAAGAAAAAGACTTAGGAGTTCATTTTGATGTTGAAATTGAACTTTAGTTACCATGTCTGCAGTGTAGTATCAAAAGGAAACAAAAGTACTTGGCATAATCTTCAGAACTTTCACATTTATGGACACGCAAATGTTCTTAACCCTTTACAAAGACGTTAGTCCGGCCTCATCTTGAGTATGCCTCTTACAGTTTGGTCACCACAGTTTGTAAAGGACAAAGTTGCCATTAGAAAACGTCCAAAGAAGGGCAACCAAAAACGATGAACTATTGCAAGAAACTTGCCGTATAGTGAACGACTAAAACGTTCTCGGCCTACCAACTCTAGAGTACAGGAGGATTAGATTAGACATGGTGGAGCTGTTCAAAATCATCAACAATATAGATATTGTAGACCATCAAAGAATGTTTTCCTTCGCACGATATGGATCTACCAGAGGGACACTCAAAAAAACTATACAAGAGACAAGTTAGACTTAATACCAGCAAAAATGTGTTCCAGTAACAGAGTCATTAACACAATGGAACTCACTACCAGGAATCAGTTGTATCGGCGCCAACGACCAATAGTTTCAAAAGCCGCACCTAACAATCATTGGAAAGACCATCCCAATAAAATTCACACCATCATTTTAATATGTAAAGGATCAAAATGTGGTTAATATGGACCAAGAGACATTTAACGGTTCAATATCCCCTAAACAACCATTGGAAAGACTCAATATCTGTCTAATAAATTATTGTAGGGACCATCCAATTAATTATAAACCATCATTACATTATGTACAGGATCATATGTGCTAAATATTGACCAAGAGACAATTAACGGTTCACAATATCCCCTTATCGAAAAATTATGTAAATATTTTTTTCGTTTACTTTTTCTCATATAAGTAACGAAAGGACAAGTTCGATCAAGTGCATCTAAGTACCAATATATTTTAGCTAACAAGTGAGGCATAGTGTCTATATATTTTATCCAAAAAAAAAAAAAAAAAAAAAAAAAAAATATGAGAAGAATTATTCAATATTAGTTAACAAATTAGGATGTAATGTATATATACGTCACACCCGGAGAAGTATCTATAAGTAGAGAAGTTATCCACTAAGGGACAACCATATCTACTACGAGCCATGACATTCAAGAGGCACTTACAAGGCCAAGACAGGCTTCCTTTTGATGCAGTTTTCAGCCAAAGTTCAGCCAAATACCTATTATTCATTGCATCAAGTAGACTTGGGAGTGTTTTGTGAATTCTCCCAAAATGTCTGAGACGTAGAAAATGTTGACTGTTTGATAATAATTCGTTTATTTTTTATTTGGATTAACAGGATGCCACAAAATCTGCTTTGTTTCAGTTCTGTAGTTGTCTCTGTACTCTCTGTTGATTCCTTAAGTCTTACTTCAAGAAACATCTTCCATATATTTTGTTTTCGCCAATGTGTGTTGTCATTTACCAAAGTCCATTCAGTCTTGCATCAAGTAACATTTACCACATAAGTACATGTATTATAAATTTGCCAACAATTTGTCTTTAAGTGATCATGTGTTTACCATTTCATAATTTAGTTCTATCCATGAGCTTGAATGGATTTACAGAATGAAAAGAGAAGAAACAAAATTCTTTCAATTAAATTAAATTTATTTAACAACTATATAGCTAGTAAATGTTTGAAAACAATTATCCACAGCTCCCCTGTAATCTCACCATGCACTCAGTAGACATACCTACACATCTCTCAGACATTACAAGTTATCAATATTAAAACAAAACACACTTTCATCCATGATATCAAGAAGTTAATAATAAATTGAAATTAAAAAAATATATACAAATTGTAAACAAAGTTGCATGTCCAAATTAAGTATGTAAACAACAATTGTAATTGACTTCAAAAGAGATTCTTGATAAAAAAGTATGTGTATATATAACCTAGGAAATTTGTCACACACTACACTAAATCACTGACACACAATAAAATAAGGCTGGTTTGAGAGGCTGTTTCATAAGTGAAGCTAGCGCTGGACATCAGGAGTACTAGTCCTCAGCATCAGATTTGTCATCTAGATCTATGAGTAGAAGGAAGCTCTACAAATTAAAAAGAACCCCAAATTATTAAACAATTGTGGATCAATCTTCAAATTTTATTCTCAATGTTAATTATTTGACATTGCATGTCTCTGAATTAACGTTTAAGATAGAAAAATACGGCTTATAGTAATACTTTTTGTTCAAATTAAGTTTGAATAAATGTACTTAGTATAGTAATATATGAGGAATTAGATTACTGAAATTGTAACTCCGTGTTATTTGGATGATTTGCTGCCTGGACTTAACGAAGCCATGCCTCCGGCTCACATTACCATAAAATCTATAACCATTAAACGACAAATAACGCTAAAATAATCCAAGTTTATCGCTAATTAGAATAAACTGCCATCAATCAAAATCTCGCTCTTGATCGATAAAGCTTCTTTATTTGAAGAATTTAATTTACTTTTTGCACATCAAAGAAAAGCCGACACGAGAAAATGCTACGGCCGATTTTGAAGCAATCGAGGCAAAAAATGTATCAAAAAATATGACGAAAATTGCATATAAACTACATACCTGAACATCCACAAAAGATCGTGACACATCCTGTGCCGATTTGTTGAGTTCTTGGCCGAGAAAAAACATTGTAAATTGTTTATTGATCAGCGCAAGATCCCGGAAGAAAATCACACACCATCTCGTTGCCATCAACCCAGAACAATACCTAACACCTGTAGACACCCGCACTAGACACACACATCCCTATGCATACAGACACATCGCCGCCACAAAGGATACATTTAAGTACTCCTTTTTCCCACACACCATCACATACTGGAATCTCCTCCCTGTGGCAACAGTACAAAACACTACACTGGAGGGCTTCAAGGCAAACATAAACAACGTAGCCCTTGAAGCCCCCACTCACAAATAAACACCTCATTTTTTTATCATGATTTTAACCTATCTACTTTTATCTATTCCAGCACCAGAAAAAAAAAAAAAAAAAATGCACTGTATATAACCCCTTCCCCCACGCCACTGAGCCGATCACTCACCTAAAATCGTCACTATTGACGGCTGGTGATAAACCAAAGAAGAAGAAGAAGTTTTGGGGGGAGGGCGGGGGAGCTGTCAGTTTTAGCAACATGTACAGGCGTCTGCTTTTGGTTTGATAAAAATAATATGACTGAAGGCAAGGCCTTAAAGGGCGCAGCGAGATGTTTTAATATGAATCATGCTCGGCATAGGAAAAGCGAAGCTCTGTTTGTTTATGTTGTTTTCATGTAGAAGACATAATTTAGAAATAAAAGGACACACTTTAAACTATAGAAGCAAATGATGTAATAATTAATTGCCTAGTATAAACTCAAAGAAGTGAACTCAAAGATTCGGATTTCTCTGTGTATATTTACTGGGGAGAGCAGTACCGGAGCAACGCACACAACCTCCCCATATGTATGAAAAAATGGCGGCCGCAAACTGAAGCTGTCAGTGTGTAGGATTGAATTTTGAAGATTGGGTTTTTCATATATTTTCGTGTATCTGTTACCTTAGAAATGTTTCGCACTTCGTGCCCTTTGGGCACGAGGGGCTGCGCCGGCCCTTATAATAATAACCTATCCCTACTATATGAACAAGGATCAACTTCCGTTCCATAGTTGATGCATCTTCTGCTACTTGGATACTTCGTGTCCTGTTTCATATTAAAAAACCCTAACTTCACGACAAAAACCTGGCATACATTGCAAAAAGAGGATTCTTAATTAAGGTACCTTGATTAAACAAGCGAACACTCAATAATTTCGTCAAATTTGGTCTCATTTCAATGTAAATTATAGGGTGGAGATGATTTCGTGTACGCCGTCCCCGATACCGTACCAGAAAATATGTTTATTACAGATTACTCAACAATGAAACAAATATTACGAAAAGCCTTTAAATAGCTAGTATGCATCAAAATTAATGAAATGTCACGGTTGATTGCGGCGCACAAGACATAACCTCTTGAAAAACGAATATTTGCAATTATGAGAAAAATAAAGAAAATTGTGCGTTGATACAATGTATTTGACACAGTGATGTGAATTTGGATTCCAAATCTAACCGTACCAAAATTATTATCGTAGCTTGTTTTATTGTCGAGTAATCTGTAGTAAACATAATTCCTGGTACGGGGATCGGGTACGGTATCGGGGACGGCGTACACGAAATCACCTCCACCGAATTGTAGCATACCCTCAACTTCTGGTTCATGGAGTGTCTCACCTTGTTCATATAGTTTGGGTAGGACATTGTATTTTTCTAAAACCAGATGCAGACGCCTGTGCTTTTAGCAGACTAGGCTAATTAACTTATTAAAGTTGTTAGGTGGCTGGCATGGTGCTTTACTTTTAAGGATTGATTGATTGCATTAACTGATGGATAAAGTTAATCTTGTGCAAATAATTATGAAGTGAACTGTATTTTGCCATTCATCCAGACCTGTACAGTAAACTTTTCATTAATTGAAATATATAAGGAATCAGTATATTATATTTATATTTTGTTTTATTTTTCACAGAGTTTGAAAATGCAGAAACTTTATTAATATCAGAAGTACAGATGTTGCTAGATCACAGGTAACTATAGTAGGCCTTAGAGACATACTTTCAGAAATATGTTTAAAATTTCTCTAGGAGAAGGCAGAGAAGGGCCTTTATTCATCCCCAAAAAATCACTGAAAATAGGCAATGATAACCTGGCTACACACAGTGGTGTAACTGTGTTCTAGATCTGTAGCTCTAAAAATTGGTTGTCTACGGTATATTAATTTTCTGGTAGTGCATCCAGGCTCATAATTTGTACTCTGATCAAGTTAATTGTATACATTAATTTTTCTGCATGATTATTAATTTTTAAGCCAATTTACAATTAATTTACGATAGAATAGTATTTACTATTATATATGTGGGTGTCCTATAATTATATATATATAATTACAACCATAAAATATTGTACATGTATAGATTGTAGACATGCTTGTAATGAATTAATTCAATTTAGGAAACAACAAAATGAAAGTGCTGAAGAAGAACAGGAATTATCAGAAGTGTTCATGAAGACATTAAATTACACAAGTAGATTCTCCAAATTCAAAAATAGAGAAACTATTTCTGCTGTCAGAAGGTATGTACAGGTTTGAAATTATAAATTAATGAATTAACAAATTTAAATATTTATCAAAAATTCAATTTGTGCTGTTACAATGCAAGCATATGCTTTAATTGATTTAACTTAGAGAACTAAAAATAATAGGAAGTTACACTAGAAGTTACAATCCAATTCACCACCAATTTTACTTCAATTTCAGTCTTCTGATGCAGAAAAAGTTACACAAGTTTGAACTGGCAGCCCTTGCTAACCTCTGTCCAGAAAATGCTGATGAGGCCAAATCCTTAATTCCAAGGTAAACCTATACATATTGACCAAACACAGTATGTAGCTACGCCTTATTCTCACAAACACTTGTGTACAAGCACCTTCACATTTCTCGTAGTGTTAACTATATTTTTATTCTAAAGATATCATGCTTTTTCCGCTGTACAACGTCCATAAACACTTGAAAACACTTGAAACTTCTTCTCAAGTTTTACCTGTGCGATTTAGCTGAAACTTGCCTGAAATGATTCTCACAGGGTCCCAACCAAGTTTTGCTATTTTTGTGTCAATCCTACCACCCAAGATGGATGTGTATGGTGGCCCTCTTGAAAACACATTTTAAACATCTAAAGTTCTACTTGTGATTTAGCTGAAACTTGCCTGAAATGATCCCGACATGGTACTGAACAAGTGTTGTCATTTTACAGGTCGATTAAAAAATCCAAGATGGCTGCTACGGCTACCATATTGAAAACACATTTTGAACTTCTCAAGCTTATGTTAATTTATTGCTGAAAATATGTTTGAATGTAAAGAAAGGATTGCCTAATGCAATTATATAAGATGTGTTATTTTAGCCTCACTGTGTTTCCTAAGTCCAAGATGGATGCCATAATCACCATTGCCAATGTTGCATTGATAAGGGACCGTTAAGGCCTTTGGGCCTCCTGTTAACATAAGAGTATATATATGGTCTTTGTTGTTCAAAAACAACTCTACTGCGGTAGTTAGGTAGGGTCAATATTTTGAACCAATTGTTTAGACTGATATATGGATAGTTATATAGACATAATTGTGTATCAAACTGTTTGTTGAATTCTAAAATACTGAATGTTGATGATTTTGCTTTATATTTAATAAGATTTTACTTAGTTAGATGAGCCAATAACTGCTCATTTTAACTATAATACCATGAATAAATTACGTACATCAACACTTTGGCCCTGGGATCAAGTGTCTAAACATACACACAATATTTTACAACAGAACATTATTCAAACACAGAATATCCATTCATAACATAAAAACTGTTATACCATTTTATATTTTTACCATATTATCATCAATTTTTCCAAAATCTTGATATTTGTACTTTCAGTTTGGAAGGTCGGTTTGAAGATGAAGAACTTAAGCAGATTCTGGAGGATATACAGACGAAGAGGAGTTTCCAGTACTGAAGATAAATGTGTATCACTCTGGTTAACATTGAGGCAAAGTAAAGCTGATCCATCCATGTGATCAGACAGTGTGTCTACTTCGCAGTCAAAACAATTAGCTGCAATCCCAGCTCAATGGATGAGGACACATGGAAACCATTGCAGGCAGCAGTTATTCCATCTTGTTTAACAAGGGATTTAGTTCCAAAAAGAATTTTTTTGTGACACTGGACATCATTAGATAGTCTGGTATACTGGTTACTGGTATAATCAGATGTTAATTAAGCTTCAGTTCAAATTCATGTCAAAAAGATTTATCTTTAAGTTTGTTATTGCAATAAATGTGTTCATGATTAAGAAAACTGAATCAAAGATACCTTTAAGACATTTTATGAATGTTTTAAGTTCATTATCTGTATTTAAACCTTACACATTAAAAGATATGATTGTTTCAGACAATTCAACCCATCTCCACAATACATGTACATCATCAGTTGACAATGTTTTCACATCAGATGTATACAATGTACATCATCAGGTATTTTGTAACCATTTTAACTACATTGAAATATTAAATTATGTTGTGAGCGCTATGTTTGTGTTTTTTCGGGATTAAGTCTTAAAAGTCTTCTCTTTTTTGCAGAGTTGTCTGTACTACTATATATATAGTAGTCATGTAATTTACCCTCTGCAACAAATTAAAGTTTGGGGGTATACCATGGAAACAAAAAGGAGGCTTTGTCTTCTGATTGATGACAAAAACAATGGTTGTACTAGTTTTTAAAACATGTCATTTGAATTGGTTGCCATGTGGTTATAATTACTAAATTAAATGTCAAAGTGAACTATTTTAGTGATTGTCTGCTGTCAGGACAACTTCTCCTAAACTACTGGATCAATTCCAATGAAACTTGACATTAATGATGCATTATTCATAATTTTGTCTCAAAAAATGCTTTATATATAAATATATGTAGTGAATTTAAAAGATGGCATTTATACAATGGTTATAGTTTTGGAGACTTCGGGTATCATTTGGTTGCCATGGTAACTAATTGAAACATACCAGTTAAATGAAATTTATTTATGGTTCATTGGTAAACATATTTGGTCCATTTGATTGGTATGGTCTTAAAATCAACATATTTTTGTTAAACATTTAGAGGGCCACTACCTTCCTGAAACGGCTTTTAATTTTTGAAATGGAATTATACAACAAAATTGATAATTTTATAAGTGACAAAAGTTATTAACTTACCATTAATAATACATTTACCATCACCTTCTTAAAAATTTAATTAAAATAAATAAAATGCTTATTTTCATAACACGGTTCGTTTTATGTTTGCCGTCGTCATCTTAATTACCGCGCATCTGTTGATCATCACTGCGCCAGACGGCATAGCAGTGAAATGAATCCTCACTGTTAATATAGTTTACGTAGGGAATCCTGCATTTGATTAGTGTTATAACATCATCTCAGGCCATTAATATACATTTTCGTACATTATTATTGTTTTTAAGAAACTTTAAATTTTTGTTTTGCAATGGTAGTGGGACTTTAATCTACATAACAAAGTGGCAAAAACTATGTGGCAATTATCACAATACAATCCAAGACGATCAATTGCTGACCAGCTCTGCAGGTTAACGCTCTATTAAAATAAGTCTCCAAATCCAATTTACATAACTGGACATCGAGGGAATTGTCATAGACTGATCCCTCCAGTACTTTGTGAGAAATAGCAATTAATAAACTTCAATTGTCAATGTCCAAAATGGCTGCCTGTCGTTGATATCGATTTTTGAATCAGTCCCAATATCAAATAGGCACTATGATATGGGAAACCTAGATTTGGAATTCGAGACTGATCCCTAGATAATTACATATTAAATAGCATTAACAAGAATTATTGTTAATGGGGTACAGACCATCGGCGAAAGGCAACAATATAATCTGATGATAACGGGCTGAATATTGGAAGATTAACAGTGGGGGTAAAACAATGTGAATACTGCAGGTTCATTTCCAATCACAGAGCAACAATAAGGATGATGCCTAGAAGGAAACATCAAACAAAATTTTGAGAACTAATATGCAAACTGAATGAAACCTAAGTCTTAGACCCATTTTACTTACAAGATGTAGATAATACAAGAAAACAATAAGACTTGTTTCAAAAGTTTATTCTTTACGCAACTTTACTGCAATATACATGCAATTTAACAATTAATACCTTTTCATGCAACAGACATGTATATTAAGTTTCCATGCAATTTAAATAACATCAACGATTGAAAACAATTTTGACAACTCTGCAGTCTTGACCTTTACATAAAGGAATACATCTTGCAGACAGTACTAACCTTGCACACTTAAGAATTTTTCTCTTTGTTCTCCTTAATGTTGATGCATAGACACTCGAGGACACATGTAGCCACAATAGCTAACTCCACATATACACTGTATATGTACTGTGGCATCATTTATACTCTAGATGTTATTCTCAGTCGTTATAATCACCCCTGGACAATGTTATGGCAGATCTGAAGGCTCTGTGTGCACCAATAGATGAGACAGGTAGTTTGGTCCTTTAAATCAAAAGAATGGAATAATGGTACACTGTTTGGCTTTGAAGGAGGGCATCACACTCTGTTAATCTTCAAAGGAAGTCTCTTAGACATGTGATCAGTCAGATTTACTTGCTGAACTGCATGTCATCAGGTTTGATATGAGATAGTCCAGGGGTGGATATATGACAATAGTGATAGTAACCCCTGGGGTATTGAGGATGGTATATGTATGAATTGTTATGCGAAATGAAGTTATGAAGCTATACAGGCATCATGCACTTTTATATGATTAAGTCTGTCTCATTGATTCAGAACACACACAACTGGCCTTGCACATGTTACATTATGATAGTGAAAAACAATGTACAAATTGGATCAATTTAAGATACTGTTAGCAATAAGATTTATTCAATCTTTTCATTACTTAGTAAAGTAATTCCACTTAAATACATACATGATCATCAATATTACTTTTATATAACAAAAACATGTTTTCTTAAATCAGGAACTGGTTCGTAAGTGTGAATACATTTGATTTGACCCGGGTATTATATTGTGAAAACCAGCTACATGTGCGAGGTAGTAAGTATTAATTACTACAGTGTATTAACAAGGAATATTATGCTTATAACTGAAAACATTTTCAAACTAAATATTGACAATAAGTTTATGGTAAAAAACATCATTTGCTATTATATATCATTCATCAGTAGACCAGTAATTTATAACCACCACAATAAAATTATATCGTAATTACATGTAATAGACAAGAGGCCCAAAGGGCCTTAACGGTCATCTGACTACCTTGACAATAGTAAAATTAATTATATATAGTGTCACTTTGTCAGGATCATGTCAGGATAATTTTAAATTTCTTTCAACAAATTTTATTTCAAACAAGAGGCCCATGGGCCTTAACATATAGGAAATTAATCTACGATAATAGTGTCATGGTAGTTCATCTTCGATTTTGGATCAACCAGAGATGTAACAATACTTTGTCGGACCATTCAGGATCATTTCATGCAAGTTTCAGCCAAATCGCACCAGTAGAACTTGAGAAGAAGTTCAAAAGTGTTTTTCAATATGGCGGCTTGGCGGCCATCTTGGATTTCGGATCGACCCGAAAAATAACAACACTTTGTCGGGACCATGTCAGGATCATTTCATGCAAGTTTCAGCCAAATCCCACTTGTAGAACCTGAGAAGAAGTTCAAAATGTGTTTCAAGAATGGCGGTTGTGGCGGCCATCTTGGATTTCGGATCGACCCGAAAAATAAACAACACTTTGTCGGGACCGTGTCAGGATCATTTCATGCAAGTTTCAGCCAAATCCCACTGGTAGAACTTGAGAAGAAGTTCAAAAATGTGTTTTCAAGATGGCGGCTGTGGCCATCTTGGATTTCGGATCGACCCGAAAAAGAACAACACTTTGTCGGGACCGTGTCAGGATCATTTCATGCAAGTTTCAGCCAAATCCCACTGGTAGAACTTGAGAAGAAGTTCAAAATGTGTTTTCAAGATGGCGGCTGTGGCGGCCATCTTGGATTTCGAATCGACCCGAAAAAATAACAACACTTTGTCGGGACTGTGTCAGGATCATTTCATGCAAGTTCAGCCAAAATCCCACTGGTAGAACTTGAGAAGAAGTTCAAAATGTGTTTTCAAGAGGCGGCTTTGGCGGCCATCTTGGATTTCGGATCGACCGGAAAAATAACAACACTTTGTCGGGACTGTGTCAGGATCATTTCATGCAAGTTTCAGCACAATCCCACTGGTAGAACTTGAGAAAGAAGTTCAAAATGTGTTTTCAAGATGGCGGTTGTTGGCGGCCATCTTGGATTTCGGATCGACCCGAAAAATAACAACACTTTGTCGGGACCGTGTCAGGATCATTTCATGCAAGTTTCAGCCAAATCCCACTGGTAGAACTTGAGAAGAAGTTCAAAATGTTTTTCAAGATGGCGGCTGTGGCGGCCATCTTGGATTTCGGATCGACCCGAAAAATAACAACACTTTGTCGGGACCGTTGCAGGATCATTTCATGCAAGTTTCAGCCAAATCCTACTGGTAGAACTTGAGAAGAAGTTCAAAATGTGTTTTCAAGATGGCGGCTGTGGCGGCCATCTTGGATTTCGGATCGACCCGAAAAATAACAACACTTTGTCGGGACCATGTCAGGATCATTTCATGCAAGTTTCAGCCAAATCCCACTGGTAGAACTTGAGAAGAAGTTCAAAATGTGTTTTCAAGATGGCGGCTGTGACGGCCATCTTGGATTTCAGATTGACCCGAAAAATAACAACACTTTGTCGGGACCATGTCAGGATCATTTCCTGCAAGTTTCAGCCAAATCCCACCGGTAGAACTTGAGAAGAAGTTCAAAATGTGAAAAGTTAACGCATGGCGCACGGCGGACGACGACGGACGAAACATGATGACTATAGGTCATCCTGACCCTTCGGGTCAGATGACCTAACAAGTGATGGGCTCATGGATGCACAACCTGGTCTTATATATACCAGGCAGCATAACTAAATTCACTTTCAATGATAAACATGCGGTTATTCAATAATATATGAACACATGCCATCAAAATTTGTTTACTCAAATAGTAATACCTGGTATGTCAATATATTAATTATTGCTGAACACATTGAAGAAACTACTTTCATAATCAAATTATATTCTGTTTGAAATATAATATATAACATCCAAATAATTTACGACTCAAATCAATAGCCTTTAGCTTATATAGCTTTGAAATTTTAACCCATTCATCCCCGGAGATAAATTTGCTCTCTTCTAAATCAAAGACTAGGGTCATTCTATTGTGAACTGGAGGGGTGAATGAGTTAAATCGGCTTCAATGAAAATACATACATTAAGTTCTGAACAGGTACTTGAACAACATATGAAGTAACTGACATGTAGGTAACTTTCTGGGATGGTTAAAGCCTGGTATTAAGTTCAATTATTATATATTATTACAGTAAAAATTGATCTTTTAATTTAATATTTGATCAATCACTCTCTTTTGTTAATTAGGAAAACTCTATACTGTCTTGTATAAATGCAAAGTAGTTTAGAGTTTAACATTTTTAACTGACAAACATCATTTCTGAGATTGAGTTAAACGAAAAAGACCAATTCATATATAAATACAACCTGTTTGCTAGTACATGATAATTATGTATTTATTAAAACAAGTAATTTGTAAGTGTAATATCTATCTCCTTGACCAGATTGTAAACTCTGAGTAGTATACATATACGTACTGATAGTGACAGCTTTATCGTGTGACAGTCTATACTGACGGTCGTTATGTCTAGTTCAGTTTCATGGGTTGACTATAAATAGCCATTAATAGTTAAAATTATCAGGTTGATGAACAGCTGATTAGATGATCAGTGTTGGAGTTGTCCAGATGAACAATTATTATGCTTGACTGATTTTGATCAGTGACCGAGACTGTTTAGGTAGGCAGAGTATCCAGCTTGTTTGTACTCCAAAGCTGCCCCAAGAGGATCTGCCGCCCCAGTAATACCACGACCCACGATGACTACATCTGCACCCTTCTCCGAGACCGCTATCTGTGGGGTCACATACTGCTGTCCAAGGGAGTCTCCGCCCATTTGGATCTTGACACCTGAGTTAAACAAAGTAATAAACATTAAATGATGATACCCAGTTAATGATATTTAATGTTCTTTCATTATAAGAAATAAATCTATAAAGATTGGAATAGACTACATCTGAGGATGGTCAGCTAAAAAGGCAAAGAGACACAACACGTGCACAAATACTGAAATCTACTTTCTATTTCTATGCAATTTACAATCCATGTAAGTTCAAGAAAGTTCACATCATTTATATTCCAAGGAATTTCAATTCAATTTTCAATTTATATGTGAAAGTTGATTTCGTGAACTTGTTTTGCGAAATTGATAGCAATAAAAGAAAATTTGTTTACTGTATACCACAGCCTCCCAAAAGACGTTCACACAACACTTTGCTTACATTGTACAACGGAGGCTGTCATTCAATATCACGTTCTTGGTTAGTTGTTAAAATAATGTTAAGCCTAATCAACTGACCAAGGAAGGTCAGTACTAGCGTTTCCCTATATTTCCCTAAATGTTTGAATACAGTTTGATGAAATGAATAATTATTATCTTCTATCTTTTTTATAATTCCATAAAAACTTCTGATGCATACCTGGAGTCATGTGAACGAGATCATGGTCAGCTGACAGGCGAGACTGAGAAATATAGCCAATCACAAAGTCCTTATTGGCTTCGGCCATCTTTACTGCACCTGTAACAAAATGTAACTACATCAACATGGGGATAACAATGGCTTACTTTGTTTGATGTTTCATCAACTTCAATGATGAATGGCCTCATCTTACCTTTTAAGTATTCTTGTTACCTCTACAAGAAGCTGCATAAGTTTGGAGTAACATGTTGGTAGGTTGGTAGAGACAAATTTTCGAGTACCCTATTCTAATCGCCTTTAGTGCATGTTAGGCATTGACCTTCATCAGTTTTGCGTATACGAAAACAATATGTATTCTATTTTTGAATTCTACCAAATCACTGAACAAAATTCACCAAAATTTTGCAGAAACCTTCTAATCAAAACTGTAGTGTTACTAATGTTATACATGTATACTGGTATGTGGTCCCTAATATGGTAGAATCACGTACTGACTTAAAAGACAGAAGTCAAGGTCCATTGCAAAAATTGTGAATTTTGTGAATCATGATCTTGTTGTCTTTGGGTTTTCCTCAGAAAAACAGTCAACTTCACAATCACTGACTGACTGACAGGCGGTATATATATATAGAGCCAAGCCTCATGCTCACAAGCGCAGGTGTACTTGTTCAATGTTGGAGCAAACATGGTTATTGTAGCATACACGATACAAAATGCATGTGCACTTTTTTTTTGATTGACAGCTGATCTGTCAATAAAAGCTTATGAAGAAAAACAATATTTTGTGTATTTATTGTTCATTCCTAGAAAATAATTCAAACTTGTTTGAACTAAAGAGTATCAAACAGTGTAAGTAGATTGTATTGGACATCATTATTGACAAATGAGTCCTGACTGAACTCCAGGATTCTATCATATGATTGAAGCTAAAATGTTCTTTCGGATATCAGCTGTCCATTCATTGGTGATTTTTTCCCCAAAACAAACTGATAATAAAGCAGATATATATAATTAGAAAAATTGAGAGGGAGCTCAATATTACTGAACATAAACAAGGAATTGCTGAATAACAGAGCACTTGGCTTGGACAAGTATATCTTAGATAAGTATAAAGTCATTAAATATCTTATAAATGGAGTACCACTGTGGTAGCAATTCTGTAGTAATAATTAATGATACCCACCTTTGGTATAGTCGCCAGTAGCTAGATTCCCTGACGAGCTCATTTCTGCAACTATCAAACATCCACGACCCAGGGGCTTGCCAACCTGTAGCAAATACATAATTAAAATCAAATATTGCAACAGGAGAGGAGAAAATGTAACAGCTAGACTGAGGTCAAGGTTCGAGACCCAAGAAAACTAGCTAGCCGGATGTTTTATAGGTTGTTTTACCCTGTCATCAATGAACGACCTAGATCAACTCACTCTTGTCTTTGACCTTCCCCCCCCATACATACCTCCATTGCTATGCTGAGTTATTAAAAGGACCTTAATGTTCTAATGGGAAAACCTAACACCTGTCAGATAACTGTTGATTCTTGAAAGGACAAGACAGTTTGCATGATCATAAAAGTATCATTGGGAAAACCTACCTCCGCCAGAGCACTGTTACATGTAATTCTTACATGATCATGATAGTTTACATGATCATGAAAGTTCCGTTGGGAAAACCTACCTCTGTCAGAGCACTGGTAATTCTTGAAAGGACATGAAAGTTCCATTTGGGAAACCTACCTCCGCCAGAGCACTAACGATGCCTGAGCCAGGAACAGGGTGAGCATTTGTGATGTGAGCCCAACTGGATATCTTGTACATGCCTCCCTCATATTGTGCATGTACAGTCTTTCCAATGTCGCCAAACTTCCTGAAAATACCAAAAACAACCTCAATTCATTACAATTTCATAAATATAGGATCTTATTAACTAAATGAATCAGTTTTCAATTCATATGAGATGGAAGTAAATTTATGAGTCTAAGAAAATTTATTTCTACAATCCTTGGTGAGCAAAAATTAAAACTTAGATTTTCTGCCTTATATTGCTTATGCCAGGTATCGGTATGTCCGTACTCAAAACTGATTTTTAATGATATCAACTCGCATAGTTCGAACTCACGTTTTTTTCCTAAACAAATTTTATTTCGGATAATTCAAACTGGTCCATCAATATTTATTTAATTTTGTTTGAACTAACCATAGGTATACCGTATGCACCAACTTCGCTAGCCAAGGGTATAAGCCAATACTCTACTTTTACCCTTGGCATATCTGACTTCAGAACGGGTAGTCCCGCACTGCGCCACCTGCTGGATCACCGCAGTTGCGCCCCTTCCATTTACGTAACAAGCAACCAATTAAAAAGCTTGTATCATTGTTGTATGGTTGAAAAAATGGCAGTGCCCTATGAAACACGCGTCTTGTTTGCGACAGATTCAAAATACCACAGATGAACATGTGTGTGAGTCATTTGTTTATTAGTGAGTTCGGACACCAGTTTTTGCGTTTCATGCAGAAGTTCTGCAGTGTCCAATTTTGTAACGAGATCGTAGTATATCTTTTAATTGTTTAATTTGTGAAACATAAACCATGCACGTACTTTCCAATCTGTTTGGAGAGCAACGTCTCCAAGACGTTCATTTAGCTGGTATAAAACATCTAATTGATTAAATAGATAGTAATATAACTTCGCTAGGAGTTGATGTTGACAGACATGCCTGATGCCTCATTATACAAATGTAGGTCACTATACTACCGCTTCAGTTCAGTTTTGTTGACAAATCAAAGCTGCGTTTTCATTGGTCGCCTGAACCTAGCCGCATCCAATCAGAATTTGAAAGCAAAAACACTTGTTCTGAAGTGAGATATGCCAAGGGTAGTAGGAAGAGAATCAGACTTAATACCCTTGGCTAGCGAAGTTGCGTATGCACATACATGTTCTTGGTGAAAGCACATTCAGCTGACACTTTTAATTACCTATCTTCAAATATGAGGAAATTATGTTTGTCTGCAAGTCTCTGTAACTCTTTTGTGACATCTGAAGTGAAGTCTTCCAGCATGTCTATATGGGTCTTCACTATACACACATGGGGTCCAATTTTATCTGCCATCTAAAAATAACAAATACAATACATGAACTTTAAAAGCCACTACCTTTCTGAAACAAAAAGAAATTAATGTTTCTTAAAACTAAAAATAGCCCATTCCCATGTAGTCTATGTAATTAACAATGAGGTTTTGTCATATGGCGTTAACACATGTTAATTAGGATGACAGTAGGAAACCTTCAGTACAATATCATGACATAATTTATTTTCATAGAATTGTTCAGAAGGTGATGCTCAGTGTAGTATTAACGATAAGCAAATAACTTTTGCGACTCTACAACATTATCAATCTTGTTTTACGTTGCCATTTTAAAAATTTAGAAGACATTTAGGAAAGGTAGTGGGCCTTTAAATAGAAATTAATAGTAATTAGTGGACCTTTAAATAAAAATAAATAGTAATTAAAATTGATTTACTGTATAACATGAATACTTACTTGTAACAGCTCACTACTACTTGCACAATCTATAGAAACACAAAGGTTGCTCTCTTTGTCAGCCATGATGGTATAGAGAGATCGTACTAATGCATGGCTACACTTCACCGCTCTTTCCTTGTGACTCATAACCTGGTCAGCAGAAACATCATTAAATAGGTTAAAGAGAAACGGAGACTTCTGATCATTTCTTACTGAAACTGTCAGAACTAGAACTGTCATCCAGGAGACCGAGTTATACACCCTCCATCATCCGATTTGTAACAAAAGGGGCATAACTCTGAAACAAGAGCTGTTGGAGAACAGCAAAGCTCGCCTATTCAGAAGAAGTTGATGTTCAAGTATTTAGTATTTAAACATGGAAATATGACAAATTAACAGACTCAAAAACCCCCTAAAGGGCCCCAAGTTGGTTGTATTATCACGTTCAGCATCCATACACATTAGGAAAATAAAATCATAAACATTTATGATGACTTATGCTTAAACAATTGACAAAATAGAAACTTGCTCAAAAACTTTAACATGGAAATATGACAAATTAACAGACTCAAAAACCCCCTAAAGGGCCCCAAATTGGTTGTATTATCACGTTCAGCCATACCATTACACATTAGGAAAAATAAAATCATAAACATTTTATGAATGATTTAAGCTTAAACAATTGGACAAAAATAGCAAACTTGCCTCAATAAAGCTTTATACATGGAAATATGACAAATTACAGTCCAAGAACGCCCCTAGCATAGGGCCCGCAAATGGTTTGTATATTACGTTAGCATCTCATAACAGCATTAGGATAACGATAAAATCCGGCATAGAACATTTTAAATGATGACTTAAGCTTTAAACAATACCGACAAGATTAGAAACTTTCGTTCTCAAAAACTTTTAACATGGAGAATACGAAACTGTAAGCAGCACTACAAAAAAAACCGCTAGGCCCAAATATTATCACGTTTCAGCAGCGCAGTACACTCCATTAAGGAAAATAAAATCGCATAAACATTTTATGATGAACTTTAAGCTTAGAAGCAATTGACTGAAACAGAAACTGCTCAATAAACTTTAAACGTGAAATGGGACGCCAATGCTGAACGCCGGCATCACGGTACGCCGGGGGTGACAACATTAGCGTCCCCCTATTCTTCAAATAGGCAAGCTAAAAAGGTTGAGGTATCTTATTCTGATCAGATAGATTACTGTTTGATTAAGGATTAATGCGATAAAGTTTCATTGAAATCCCTCCAGTAGTTAAGGAGATGTTACTGTAGCTATTTAATTGTTTTATAACAAAGGGCATATAATAATAATCAAATATATTTTATTCACGTATATACTTTTTCTGGATTACAAAGAAAAAAGTTAATGTTTAAATTAACAAAATCAAGAATGAGGTTTTGTTGTTTAGATTTTAGCATGTCGTGCATATATTTTACATACTTTTTTTTTAAAATTTGGTTGATTTTAAAGCAACAACAGGAAAAAGCACACTAATTAATAGAATGGCATTCAGTATAGTCACTGTAGTAATATACTATTATTAAATATTTACTATCATAATAAAAAAAAGTTTAACAATTTGGTGAGAAATTAATCGAAAATAATTAGTTGATGACCAAGATCGATGTCACTGAAAGATTTCTACCTTTGTAATAGATGAGCAGTTGCTTTTGTTGTTGACAGCTACAGGCCCATCAAACCTGTTGTCTTGTATAAAGCGGTTGGTTCTGTCCACAATATCACTGTCTAGTTTGTTTAGCCTTTGCAACGTTGATAAGACTTGTGATAAAGTTATTACACTAAAAATATACAAGGAAGCAAACATCACGACAACAAACATCAATGACATCGTAAATATCTTTCAAATTTAATTTCTAGTAGATCATAATCTCACTTCAAATATACTTTCATTTATAAACATACAGTTCAAACAACAACTTAATAGTTTATTCTAAGTGGTGTTACTGCGGGTGTCAATGATAATTCATGAAGAAAGTTAAGTTTGGAAAGAAATAACTCATTCATAAAATTTAAACATTTTCCTGAATTTATTACTTCAACATTTTTTTAAAATAAAAGTGAAACAGGTAGTCATGGTGAAGTGAACAGATGTTGAAAAAACATGGTGTCAATGACATGATGAATCCACAAATATTGACAGGTAATTCTGGCAAAATTGGAAATGAACCTCGCTATAAGACTAATCCACAAGGGTATTAGACGTGCATGCAATATATAGCTGTGATCCCATTCAGTCAAATCCTTATTATTGGAGTTCTAAAAAACTTTGTTTCAAAATGCTATCACAAACATTAGCTACAGAACTTTCAATTTTTTTGCTATTGTTAGAATCCAAGATATCCACTGAATCCATTTATCCCCAAAAGTTACCCAACTCATGATCTAGATGGCATGGGGAATCATCCTAGCAAATTTGAGATCAATACTCTACTTTGAATTCCCTCCACAATAATTGTTCAAAAGATAACAAGAGGCCCATGGGCCTTAATGGTCATCTGACTAATGGCACAAAACAACACATTCTCAGTATACAATAGTGGCCAACAATTTAGGCAATACAACAGACCCCTTATTTGAAGCTGCAAGTTTCCAAAATATTTCATGACTTTGACCATAAAAGTACATAAAGGTCATTCACTTGAACAAACTAGGTAGCTCTTTATCCTAATGCTACAGGCCCAATATCAGTACTCAAGGCCTCTTAGTTATTCACAAAATTATGTTTAAAGATTTTAGCCTGTTTGACCCCTGTGACCTTGAATGAAGGTCAAGGTCGTTTATTTAAACAAACTTGGTAGCCCTGCATGCCACAGGCCCAATATGAGTACCCTGGGACTTTTGGTTTTTGAGAAGAAGTCGTTTAAAGATTTTAGCCTATTTGACTCCTGTGACCTTGAATGAAGGTCAAGATCCTTTATTTGAACAAGTTTGATAGCCCTTCATCCAAGCATGCCGCAGGCCAAATATGAGTAGCCTGGGCCTTTTGATTCTTGAGAAGAAGTTGTTTAAAGATTTAAGCCTATTTGACCCTGTGACCTTGAAGGGAGGTCAAGGTCCTTCATTTTAACAAATTTGGTAACCCTTTATCCCAGCATGCCACAGGACCATTATCAGGTCTCTAGGCCTCTTAGTTATACACAAGAAGTCGATTAAAGAATTTAGCCTATTTGACCCCTGTGACCTTGAATAAAAGTCAAGGTCTTTCATTTTAACAAACTTGGTAACTCTTCATCTCATAATGCCACAGGCACAATCTCAAGTCTCTAGACTTTTTAACTATTCACAAGAAGTTGTTTAAAGATTTTAGCCTATTTGACCCCTGTGACCTTGGATGAATGTCAAGGTCATTCACTTGAACAGACTTGGTACTCATTCATTCCAGCATGCTGCAGGCCCAATATGAGTTCCCTGGGCATTTGGGTTCTTGAGAAGAAGTTGTTCAAAGATTTTAGCCTATTTGACCCCTGTGACCTTGAATGAAGGTCAAGGTCCTTCATTTTAAAAAATTTGATAGCCCTTCATCCCAGCATGCTACAGGCCAAATATCAGTACCCTGGGCCTTTCGGTTATTGAGAAGAAGTCATTTGAATGAGACATTTACGCACAGCGCACGACGACGGACGACGCATGTTGACAATAGGTCAGATGACCTAAAAATGAACAGAGAGATGGATGGGTGGAAGGACGCACAGATTGACGACCTGATTACTATTAGAGCACCTGCATCTCGCTATGGGGCTGTACATATCAATATACTTGACAGTGTGTTGTTATACTGTCCCCACTCCATTGACAATTTATACCTGTACAGTTTAATCCCCTTCCTCTCTAGAGCAGCTTTCCCTCCTTGTTCACGGTCCAAAAGTACTATGGCATCTGTTACTTGAATCTTCTCATTTTGCAATGACTGCAAAAAGAAATGATACTTTCTTCAATTTGAAATCTTAACAATTCTTCTGTAAGATTGTAATAGATTGATAGCATTAATTTTGGTATTTTATAACAATTTGAAATTTTGGATTTGAAGATAATTTCGGAAAATAAAAAAATGCACATTCAAAATTATCTCGGTGAAAACAGTAAATTCTGTAACTATATAGATTTGCAACAAGGACACACAATCATCAAGTAGCTGTCACGAAAATGCTAGAGAAAATATAAGATTACCATATATGTTATTACAGGTAAATAGATTTTTGTACATAGGACGTACGCGTTACATTGCAAATTATGTTTTACATTACACTAAATTACTATTAAATATTAAATGATAATAACAATGCCCAGAACATTGTTTTACACAATATAGTGGCAGGTAAATACATTGCTTGTCTCACAGACAGAACTACCGTACCATTGGTGACCACATCCTACACTACATGTATCATGTTACATACCTCAGCTGTCTCGCAGACAGAACTATCATGTTATATACCTCAGCTGTCTCACAGACAAAACTATCATGTTACATACCTCAGCTGTCTCACAGACAGAACTATCATGTTACATAGCTCAGCTGTCTCACAGACAAAACTATCATGATATATACTTCAGCTGTCACACAGACAGAACTATCATGTTACATACCTCAGCTGTCTCACAGACAGAACTATCATGTTATATACCTCAGCTGTCTCACAGACAAAACTATCATGTTATATACCTCAGCTGTCTCACAGACAGAACTATCATGTTATACCTCAGCTGTCTCACAGACAGAACTATCATGTTATAAACCTCAGCTGTCATACAGACAGAACTATCATGTTACATACCTCAGCTGTCACACAGACAGAACTACCACTGGTGACTACATCATGTCGCACACCTCAGCTGTCTCACAGACAGAACTACCACTGGTGTCTACATCATGTTACATACCTCAGCTGCCTCACAGACAGAACTACCACTGGTGACTACATCATGTTACATACTTCAACTGTCTCACAGACAGAACTACCAATGGCGACCACATCATGTTACATACCCCAGCTGTCTCACAGACAGAACTACCACTGGTGACTACATCACGTTACATACCTCAGCTGTCTCACGGACAGAACTACCACTGGTGACTACATCACGTTACATACCTCAGCTGTCTCACAGACAGAACTACCACTGGTGACTACATCACGTTATATACCTCAGCTGTCTCACAGACAGAACTACCACTGGTGACTACATCCTCCACTATCATGTTACATACCTCAGTTGTTTCACAGACAGAACTACCTCTGGTGACTACATCACGTTACATACCTCAGCTGTCTCACGGACAGAACTACCACTGGTGACTACATCCTCCACTATCATGTTACATATCTCAGCTGTCTCACAGACAGAACTACCACTGGTGACTTCATCATGTTACATACCTCAGTTGTCTCACAGACAGAACTACCACTGGTGACTACATCCTCTACTATCATGTTACATACCTCAGCTGTCTCACGGACAGAACTACCACTGGTGACCACATCTTCTACTATCAGGCAGACGTCACCGTCCTCATAACGACCCTCTATCATTCGTCGCGTTCCATAGTCTTTAGCTTCTTTTCGGCGAATCAACATTGGATAATTGTGTTGAACACATATGCACTGCAAAATCAACCAGTTGGTGTGATTATTAAACTTAAAATATGATTTAAAGAAAGAAAAAAAAAATTGTTGTAAAAAATGTTCAAAGCAATGTATTTAAAAGTATAAAATTTATTCAATCAGAAAAGGTCAATTTCAAAATATTTCATTCAATCAATAATCAGAAAATGATTTTACCTGCAAAAGAGTGAATTTTGTAATATGTGGGTTTTCCAAAAAAAAATAAAAAATACAAGAATGCATTAGTAATTCAATTGATTTCAGTTAATTTCTATAATCAATTCAAACCAGAGAAAGACATTTTTTGTAATAAACACATTAATTTTGTGTCAGTTAATTTTGCTGATAATTGATAATGAAGATTATTATTAAATCAATTTTAAGCTGGCTGGTGGAACTATTTGTGCTGGAACGGTTAGTAGAAATGCCAACCAGTTAACTGGATCGGACTAACCGAACCGTAACCGGATAACCGTCGCTGCTTAAGTAACATTACAGTCATACATCGATGCTATAAATCCGTCATACTTCGTATGGATTCCATAACAATCACTCACATCTTTCAGGAAACAATCACTTGGAACAAAAAATTGCTTGAAATTAGATTTATTTTGTTTGTTTTTAATAAAACCATGACAGGGAACACTATAGGTAAAGCTGTGTAGGGCACACATGAACACTTACTGTAGCTATAGGTAAAGCTGTGTTGGACACATGAACACTTACTGTAGCTATAGGTAAAGCTATGTAGGACACATGAACACTTACTGTAGCTATAGGTAAAGCTGTGTAGGGCACACATGAACACTTACTGTAGCTATAGGTAAAGCTGTGTAGGGCACATGAACACTTACTCTAGCTATAGGTAAAGCTGTGTAGGGTACACATGAACACTTACTGTAGCTATAGGTAAAGCTATGTAGGACACATGAACACTTACTGTAGCTATAGGTAAAGCTATGTAGGACACATGAACACTTACTGTAGCTATAGGTAAAGCTATGTAGGACACATGAACACTTACTGTAGCTATAGGTAAAGCTGTGTAGGACACATATGAACACTTACTGTAGCTATAGGTAAAGCTGTGTAGGACACACATGAACACTTACTGTAGCTATAGGTAAAGCTGTGTATGGCAACATGAACACTTACTGTAGCTATAGGTAAAGCTGTGTAGGGTACATGAACACTTACTGTAGCTATAGGTAAAGCTGTGTAGGACACATGAACACTTACTGTAGCTATAGGTAAAGCTGTGTAGGACACATGGACACTTACTGTGGCTATAGGTAAAGCTGTGTAGGACACACATGGACACTTACTGTAGCTATAGGTAAAGCTGTGTAGGGTTCACATTAACACTTATGGTACACATAGCTATAGGTAAAGCTGTGTAGCACACATGAACACTTACTGTAGCTATAGGTAAAGCTGTGTAGGGTACACCACATATTGACTTAAACTTGCAACCAGTTCTTTCGATAGTATTCCACATGAGGGCCGCCACCTGGTTCTAAAACAGAAATAACAAAATATTTTTAATTTTGTCTTCTAGATCTTTTTAGATTTTCAGCTCATCTGAAAATAATTGGCTATGCTAAAAATAGCCTAAACTAAAAATATGTAATAAAAGGAATGATTAGAAATCTGTAAAGCAAGCTACATGAAAAGAGTCATTATTTCAGCATTTTGAAATTATATGTGTTGCTTTAATGTTATACATGTTATGTTGAATTAAGCTGTGAAAATCATTCAAAAGGCTTCAGATGCCTTATAAATTTAGTTACATTTACAACACAGAAATTATATACTGTAAAATAGTTTTTTATGCCGTAATTATGTTTAGATGGAAACATATTTGCAATTAATATCACTTTACAATTACTATACATTGCCACTGCACAGTACTTATATGTTGCTACTAAGCCCAATGTATATTATTTTCCATTGTTAATATTGTCAGTTACTTTAGGCTCTGGCATATTAATACCATAATCAGAGTTCAAGAGGTCGCGAAAACACTGCATTTTAGTCAGTGTGAGAATTCACTGAAAAATGTTAAAATATTCTTAAAATTGATTGATATGAAAAATTATTCTAATTAAAATATTTGAAATGGATCAAAGTGCTGTATTTATCTTTATGTATTTGGTTTATCGATAGGACTATTTCATCTACTGCTATTGTTTAGCCGGTTGTTCAGGACAACACATCGGAAGCCAGTGCCACCCAGTATATCCCGCCAAATCATAGGATGTTCCATCGACTGATATTTTTCTCTATATAGACGTAACAGTTTTACTTTCACACTTTATTTTTCATCTATTTTCTTTTTTAAGCGATAATGATTACTATAAATGTAAATATAAACATTGGTTGTCATATTTTTGACATGTATTGGTGTGTAACATACATGTACATTAGACGTTCTAGCATAGCCAATGGTGTGCTAATGCACACCACTGGATATGCTAGAACACCCAATGTATGTTACACACCAATACATGTCAAAAATATGACAACCAATGCTTAAATAACACTGTAAAATATGAGATGAAATTGTAGACCACAATTGGTCTGCATGGTTAGACCATACTCATTCCACTGCACTGTAGATGTAATGATTTATGGCCTACTTCATAGCGTAATTTTATGAAAGGCTAGTTCAAATTTGTTCTATTAAGCTCCCCCTTATTTGCTTCAATCTCTTAAGCGCACTTGGCAGTGGTCGCTTACAATATTAGGTTAAATCACAGGGCCTTGTTCCTAAAGGCAATATAAATAAGATAGGTCACATCTAATGTAAATAGGCGTGAGCTATCTTATACAATGTATATATTATCATTAGGAACAAGACCCTGTGGTTGAATACGGTAGAATGATTTTTGGCAGTACTGCTCAAAATCATTTTTAACTCTTATTTGTACTTGTAAAATTAAAACTTTTACATGGAAGTATTGTGATTCTCAAAATATTGGTATTTTGTGGTATTAAATAATACAAGAGGCCCATGGGCCTTAACCATCATCTGACTAATGGCATAAAAAAGTACATAAAGGTCATTCACTTGAACAAGTAGCCAAGTAGCTTTTTATCCTTGTATGCTACAGACCCAATATCAGTACTCAAAGCCTCTTAGTTATTCACAAGAATATGTTTAAAGATTTTAGCCACTTTGACACCTGTGACCTTGAATGAAGGTCAAAGTCCTTCATTTGAACAAACTTGGTAGCCCTTCATCCCAGCATTTATATACCACAGGCCCTATGTGAGTACCCTAGGTCTTTTGGGTCTTGAGAAGAAGTCGTTTAAAAATTTTAGCCTATTTGACCCCTGTGACCTTGAATGAAGGTCATCCAAAGCCCTTCCTTTTAATAAACTTGGTAGCCCTTCATCCCAGCATGCTACAGGCCAAATATTAGTGCCCTGGGCCTTTAGGTTATTGAGAAGAAGTCGTTTGAATGAAAAGTTTACGAACGGCTGACAATGTACGACGGACGGCGTACGGCGGTGGACGGTGCATGATGACACTATAAAGTCATCCTGACCCTTCAGGTCAGATGACCTAAAAATTGAATGAGGAATCTTACAAATCAGCAGAAAGAAATATTTTTGTCATCAAAGATAATTTCCGGTGATTTTTTAAAAATCCAGCATTGCATTTTTTGGTACTCGCATCCATTCATCCTCATGTTCTGATGAAAAAGATATAAAATCCTAATTTTCCATTCGAAATATGCCACATGTCTTGTTGTTTATGAGATCACTGAGCACTTTTTTTACATGACAATTTTGCACAAGATCTGCATGCTCCAAGCGCACCTGTGGCACGAATCTTCATCAGGTAATGCTTATCTGAGGATGACACAAAGATGACAAATATTGGATGGACTTGCTGTAGTTTTGGTAGCAGGAATACTTAATGGATAATAAATAATTGCAACAATGAAATTTTGAAAAGTCGCCTGAAAATGAGCAAGTGTGCAAACCTTATTCATATTTAGGGCTGCAACGATACACCAGTACTCCGATACGATACGTATCACGATACATGCCTCTCGATACGATTATTTTCGATACGATACGTTTGTTTTCTGTCATCTTGCATTTCCAACAGTTCTTTTTTATATATCTGAATTTCAAAATATACAGCTAATGCATTAATAAGCCATATGTAAAAGAGACTAATTAAAAAGGTGAGCATTTTTTATGTTTGATGACAACAAAAGCATCAATAACTCAAATTACAAAAAAAAAGTTTTAAAAAAAAAAGAAAAGAAAAAAAGTAAGTACCTGTAGCCAATTAAACTAATAAACAAAAATAAAACTATAGTTCATATATTCGTATAGCTTGACATATTTTTAAAACAATAATGTCTTATTTGAATTGATTGAACGTGGTTCAAAATTGTAAATAATTATCATTATATTATGGACTTATTATCATGACAACTAGGTCAAAAGTACTAATAAAATTAAGTTTAAGATAAAAAAAATTGTCTGTATAAAAAATTTCTGTACAAAAATATATTTGTTTATATTTGTACAATTTATTGTGATTGCTATCATTTATATATGATAAATAAAATTTAATGTAAATCCGGATTTGTAATACCTATCCGTCTCCTTTATTACAATTACCAAATGCCAATATGGCGGTCATTATGATTGCAAACTTTATGACTATCTTCAGACAGTATAGTCCTATTAAACACTGAAAACGTGAGTAAATCATTAACTATTGTGAAAAGTCTTTGCTTTTGATGTGATGCTTACCAGCTGTAGTTATAACATTTATTGTAAAGCCGGTAGGTTGTTTCCAAGTCAGCCTCGGCAGACCGACTTCAGCTGTAATCAACAGACACGTGACCAGTCAGACACCAACTCTCTACCAGGCTTATATATAAGGCACAGGCTGCTAATTAAAACAGGTTGGGTGATGGTCAGAGAGGGTTTACACCATTTTAGGTCTGATCCCAGTATCTGATAATCTAGATATGGCTAAGATTTATTGCTTCAAAGTGTGAGTTCTAAACACTGCAGATACTGCATCGTATAGAACCAAAACAGAAAGGCTGTATCGTAAAATCGTATCGACATACAAATATCGCATTCAATGTGTATCGCGATGAATTGTTTCAGCCCTATTCATATTACCGACGTATATATTTCGTCATGCATCCATCAGGTTGGGCACAACCCGCATATGGGTAACAGTTACCCATTTGAGTAACAGCAACCTGCTTGCAGTAATCAATAAGTTTACCCAACTGATTAATTATGTGAAAAGAAAACGCATAATGCTGTTTTAAAAATTATTATAAAAAAAGGGCGTCATAATTTTTAGAATGCCTTACAACTGATCAAAGACTCTATGTTTCTGTCGGTGAAATATCAAGTTCTGTTGTCTAACTTTGTTGTAAGATGACCATTTAGATGCTCTCCATTGACTTCAGTGTATAGCTATCAGGGAAATTCAGTGCAAATGTCATGGTTGAATAAGTTTTACCTGTGTTCTATTTTTAGCACCATAGTTAGCAATGGAGGTGGTTTATTTTGTGACTTTTACCAATATTGACACAATGAAGTTTGTCCTCTAGCGATGTGTGCCAGTATGGGAACCACTGCAGTTGGATTATTTATGTAATACACCCTTACAAGAGGTAGGTCAACCTGACTTGATTTTCCAGAATAAAGTTTAGAAGGCTCGAGTAGGGATTCCGACGAGAGACATCTATCAAACGTCCGAAAATAAAAGAGTCTAGAGGAGGAATCTCAATAGGGATTAGTGCCCAACCTGTCCATGCACAGGCCTCGTTACTAATGATTATATATATAAGATAGGTCACGTCTATTTACATACATTACAAATGTATGTAAATAGACGTGACCTATCTTATATATATAATCATTAGTAACAAGGCCCTGTGGTCCATGCTTTCATACTGCACGAGAAAAATTAACTCCAACAATGTTACTAAAATAGAGGTATAGCACGATAAATATATATATTTAAAGTAGGCCTATAGTCTACACAGTGACAGTACATATACATATAACTTGTACAGATTCAATGTGGATGTAGGGCATTGTAGGCCTATATTTCTAATACATTGGTGAATCACGTGTTGTTGAGGACCACTGTACAAGTATTAGTCCATTGAAATATTTACCATGACATCAGGAAATGAGACTATCACTCGTAGGTCAAAGTATACTGGAGACTCTATACCAGATTTGAGTTTAAAAGTTCCGAACTTTATAGCTTCAATTTCAAACAAATTAACAATGAAATCTTCGAGATTTCCACCTCGGTTCCGCCATTTTGGTAAATATGCAATACCTGAGGTATCCGAACGACAATTTATTTATAGAATTCCTACTTTCGATTTGAAAACGCACACCGTATAGTGGAACTGGCTAAAATATAATATATACATATAGCTTCTATAAAAGCTATGTGGGAGCTTAACCATTTGGCTGGAAAGATTATGGAAATAAAAACCAATGATATGATAATATTGCTTAGCAATTTCAAATGTTGGAAATGAATCGAAACCACCGATTCGCGAGGGATTTTCCCCTTGGTGCAAAACGCGCGTTCTTTGTAGTAAAAACAGGTCACATACGCGTTGCTTATACCTTATTCATGCCATTGGCCGAAATATGGATCACAAGTGTTAACTTCCAAATATAGTGATTTCTCTGACCTGAATTTTTATAGTTTTGGTCTTTTGACGGAGATCTATTTCTTTGTGTTTATATACATCATCTTTTCAAAAAATTCTTACGAATTTAGCCGAGAGTAGCCCGATCTTCGCTGATCCTAGATTAGACGGTTAGGACCGATTGAATTGGAAATTCAACATTATATCATTGATATATAAAACGTGGAAATGGCAGTTTTATAACTCATTTCAGTCCATTATTTAGAGTAAAACAGTACATTTGTGCAAGTCAAAATGATATGCATGCAATATTAACAACAGTTTGGAGTCTAAATATTTTCAAATAAATCCATTTTTCCTAAACAAGCAAGCAAAACTATCAACTATATTTGGAAGTAAACACACAATCGCGTGATATACATGTAATATATATGTACATTGTACATAGTTACCCATAACAAAATTCTATATTTCGGCCAATGACATGAATGAGGTACATATATATGTATATACTTCGTGAGATCTGAAACTGAATGTCTCAGGTGGTGGAATCCGATCCAATGAGTCGAGAGGGAGCTTCAGACTTCTTTAAAAAATGTAATGTCCAGAAAATATGTATCACAAACAGATCGTTGATTATACATGGATCAAAAGACAATCGTACTCAAGGACTGCTCAAGCTCCCCGTGCACACCGACAAAGGTGACGAAACGCAATTCTGGTCCACGCAAACGTCAGTTATCGGAAGATAGAGTGTCTGAGAGACGCAAGTTAAAAAGGCTAAAGGCCCCACATCTCAACATATCGTCGATTCTCCGTCACCGAACACGTCCATGGAAGGAAATGTTTCACAAAACTCTCAATACAAATTTCAAACTATGTCAACGTCGTTGAACAATCGACTCGACAACATTGAAGCTGACAATATAGACAAGCGGTCGATATCACGATTGTTGAGGTTTTTAGAAGAAAACATCGACATTAGAATAATGAGAGGACTTAAAAGTTGTTAAATCTGATGTAGATGTCCAAATTGATTCAATGAATACGAGATGTGAAACAAACATACAGTCGTACCGCAGAAGCCGTTAAATCACAGCAAACACGCCATGGAAGGTCACGCAACGTCATTTTCCGGAACCTAGCAGTGGAACAACACGCGGAAGTCCGACGAAAACGCCACGTTTTGCCATGTACGTGACACATTCTGAAACTAAAGGATGCTAAAAAATTGAGGAAATCGAAGAAAGCAAAGTTTTAACGGTAAACCTGGAGTCATTCTTGAGTGACATTTCAACAAAAAGACCAAAGTTCTCGCCAATAAAAAAAGCCTTAAGGTCTTACCGACCTATACAAGCATGGATATATTGAACAGCGACACGGACAATGAATACAGAAAACAGCAGTTCAAATCTGAGCAGTCATTGCTAGCCATCTCGTAGCGCCTACAAAGTTTGTCAATGGAAGATTGGGAGAGTGAAACAAAACCAACCGGCTCACATACCCAGAACGGAAACCACACCAAAGAGTTCCACGTACGTCGACGCCGTATCATAGACCATGAAGTTACACAAGTGATTACTCTTCACAACGGGGTCGAACCTTACCTGGACAACAGCGTCAAGTCACACGGATCGGCCGAAGGACATTCTCTGGAGAAAGAACGCGCACGTCAGGCAATCGCTGGAACGACTCCTCTAGGAGAGAACAACGTGAGCGTCTTTAACGGTACCAGCGAAACATGGTGGATCCGGAGTTCATGTCAAATAACCGAACATTTCGACAACAAACCGTTCACACACATAGGGATACAATCCGGTTGGTATGTGGAATGTAGGAGGATGGTCGCGATTCAAATATAAGCTACAACCCAAATTCTGATTTTCAGGGAAGTGTTTTAAAGGCTTACAATTTCGATATATTCTGTTGTTGTCGAAAAACTTTCTGGAAAGAGAAACGACTATGCTACGATTAGCGGTTATACATGTATTCATCATAATCGTACCAATTTAGGACACCAATGCCAGAAGAGGAACGGTGGCGTCTGTGTTATTCATAAAAAAACGAGCTGGCCCATTCGTATAAACATGAATATTAGACCAAATCCAAGGGAGGGGCATAATTATGGGTTAAATTTAATTCCTCTGACCAAGTATTTTTAATCTGTGTCCGTTATTTACCGCCAAAAGAATCGACGAGACCTGTGGATTCTTCGTTATTCTTTTCCAACATACTGGATCGGTTTTTACCTACCAAACCCACTATGGGATATTTATATGTAGCGGGCGATTTTAACGCACGATGCGGAATTTATTCGATTTTGTGGAAGGTGGACAATATTTATAGACAGAGAATTCTTGACACTGTAATAAACGACCCTATGGGTATCATTTCATTGTTTTACTGTCCGACTCCAATTTTTGTGATGGTCAACGGAAGAAAGGGAAAACAGAATTCACCTGTGTATCTTCAAGAGGGCGGTCTGTAGTCGATTAATTACTTGTTCCACAAGAAAATCTAAATCTTGTGACAGACTTCAATATTTTTACAATGTCGAAATATGTAATTTTATTTAACTTTGATGAGGGAAACAACGTCTGATCATTCGTTGATATCGTTTTCTATCAAAAACTAGCACTATACGGCACCAGGTAGAGGCGCGTTGTCCGGAACCGGAACTGATACCACAAAGCTACAATACAAACACCAGGAATATACCGGAAGACTTTATGTTAGATCACGAGGCTATGTTATCCATTTTATCGACTATAGACACTATTGAAGAAAGCCATATGAACACAATAATGACATGAAGTACAAGGCATATAAAAGTTTTATAGACCTTATACAGTGAAAATGGAAAACAAACTTCCTAAAGTGCAATCAAATCGTCACAGGAAAGGCAACAACATGTTAACCAAAAGAAAACCATATTGGAACAGTGATTTAAAGAGACTATGGCAGATAAGGTGTGATAGTGAACGCGAATGGCTCAACAATAAAACGTGTTCAAATCGTCTAAGAAAACAACTTCGCGCAACATATATAAACGACAGGAAAACATTTGACCGGGCGCTACGGCGCGAAAAACGTCGCTTTCAGATGTTTAAGCAACAGGAACTATCAGATCTAAGCAAAAATTCGCCCAAAGATTTCTGGAAAAAAATCGGTCAACTGGGAATCTCCAATGATCGTCAAAAATCTGTTCCCCACAAAGTTTTAGACGCCGACGGTAATGTCATCACGGACGATGAACAGATTCTTAGAGAATGGCATGACGTGTATAAAGATCTGTACAATGTATCGTCAGACTCGCACGTAACATATTCTGTGGATTATCTTCGTCAGTCGCTGGGCCCAGTGCTGGATACAGACACTTCAGCTTTAAACAACCCTATTACTTTTAAGGAAGTTGAGGACTCTGTATACAGAGCTAAACTCAACAAGGCTGCAGGTATGGACGATATTCAAAGCGCTGTACTAAGAAATCCAGCCTGTATCGACATACTTCACAGGATAATATGTAATGCGTTCCGGTCAGGTTTAGTTCCGGACATATGGGGTGAGAGTATTATAACTCCTATATTAAAAGCCGGGAAAGATCCAATGGACCCACTCAGTTACAGAGGAATTTCGCTCCTATCTATTCCATGTAAGATATACGCGGATATACTAAATCAGCGGTTATATGACTGGCTGGAAGTGAACAATATCCTTGTCGACGAGCAAAACGGTTTTAGGAAACATCGCAGCTGTCTTGATCACCAATATGCCCTTTATAACATACTCAACAATCGTAAAATACGGAAACAATCAACATTCGTCTGTTTCGTGGATATGAAAAAGGCTTTCGATAGTATTAATAGAGATCTGTTATGGTTAAAACTAAAACATCTTGGAATAGACGGAACATTTCTACGAGCAATCCAATCCCTTTATGTAAATAATGTTAGCAGGGTGAAGGTTAACAGGAAGTTTACAGAACCATTCGAGGTTTTAAATGGACTTAAACAAGGCTGTAAAGCCTCTCCGACACTTTTCTCTATCTTCATCAATGACTTGGCAAAGGACATAAATTCGCTTAGTTGTGGTGTTCATATAGACGACACGATAGTTTCAATACTTCTGTATGCAGACGACATAGCCATTATAGCTCCGAATGAAACTTTAATGCAAAAGATGCTCGACAAACTGTCGGAATGGTGTAGTAAATGGAAATTATATATCAACAAAGACAAAACCAACGTAGTTCATTTTCGTAACCCCGCTTCGCCACTAACACAATTCAAATTCAGATGCGGTGATGCCAACATTGACATTTGTTCTAAATACAAATATTTAGGTTTATGGTTCCAGGAACATCTAGATCTACATCACGCGGTACGCGAACTGTGTAAGTCAGCGAGTAGGGCCCTTTATGCCCTTTACGCAAAGTTTAGTCACGCGGGAGGTATGACACACTCGATTTATTCAAAACTTTTCAACTCTATAGTGGAACCAATAACTTACTTCGCGAGTGGACTATGGGGCATCAATTCATACAGAGAAGTAACTGTACTTCAAAACAAAGCTTGTCGATATTTCCTTGGAGCATCACAACACTCCAGTAACTTGGCCACTAGAGGCGACATGGGCTGGACATCCACTACTACTAAACAGTCAGTTGAAGTTTTAAGACTTTATTTGAAAATTACAAATACGGATAGTGATAGAACGGTTAGTAAAATCCATAAATGGTCCAGATGTCTTCGTAATTCGTGGGATTCACGTGTACATGATTTAATAGTGAAGAATAACTTAATGGATGTATTTACAACACAGAACTCGGTTCCGTGGAAGATGGGGAAAATTAAAGAAAGATTATATAACACGGATGCCGATAGTTGGCAAATTCAATTGTGGAACGACAAAGGAAATGTTAATGGTAACAAACTACGACTTTATAGAACATTTAAATATGAGCCAACAACAAGTGACTATGTAAAATGTGTTAGATATAGAGAAAGGAGGGGCCTATTATGTAATTTAAGATGTGGATCACTTTCTTTGGAAATCGAAAAGGGTCGGCATACCAGGCCGATAGTGCCAGTAAACGATAGGATTTGTAAACTTTGTTTATCAAACGAGGTTGAGGACGAAATCCATTTTTTAACACAATGTGAGTTTTATAATGATTTACGATGGCCTCTTTTAGCTGATGCTCAGAAATATGTTGATTTTAATATTATGGACAATCTTAACCAATTTAAATACCTTATTGATAATTCTCCTCCAAATCTACTATCAAATCAACTTTATGCAATGTGGAGGAGGAGAAGTAACTTTTTGTAAATTTTATATCCTGTAAAATAACGTGGCTATATACTAACCATTTTTAATAGCATGGGACAGCCTTACCTTGTTATCTTTTAGTATGTAACATTTTAGACTATTCCGTTTTATGTAATTACTTGTATATATATAGTGTCTAAGTAAGCCATCATTGGCTGGACATGTCTTACATTTGATGTAGTATTACTTTTATGAAATGTTTTTACATGTAGGTTGTAAGATGTTTGACACTTTAATAAAACAATTGAATTGAATTGAATTGAATTGTATAATTAAGCACGTGATTGGTTTTACTTCGTTTTTACTACAACATATCATAGGCGTCTGCTTCTAGTTTGATGAAAATATAATAACCTACCCGTACGATATTTTATTTTTCTAAAACCAGATGCAGACGCCTGTGAAAATATAGATGCAAATATAAATGTTTATTTATGAAATTCAATGTGATTGCCGACTTTGGAGGTAAAACCACGTCCCGGGAGGATTTTTAGCCAAAGGGTTAAACCTGGCCATTAAGACTGTAATTAAAATTCGGTATGCCGATTAAGTATAGCGGAGGATGTAAATATTATGTATATATATGGACAGGGCAAGCTAACATATTGAGTACCTCGCGAGTTTTGCAATACATGTGTGTCTGTGTTTCCTTTGTCGTGATTGGCTGTCTAGTCTCGGGTATTGGATAAATTCATGGTAGGGATCAAGTTGAACCAAATTTAGTTGATTTAGAACTTAAAAAGAAAGAGTTACAATTGATAAGGGAAAAGAAAATTAAAGGGAGTATTGTGAGATCTCGCGCTAAATGGGTTGAAGAAGGGGAAAAACCTACTAATTATTTTTTTCAATTTAGAAAATCGAAATTTCACATCTAGAATTATACTAAAGTTACAACTAGTTGGTGGGAAAGTAATTACAAACCAGGATGAAACTTTGCACGAAGTTTTCAATTTTTATAAAAAGCTGTATGATTCTAATAGCAATCTAGAAGATATTAATTTAGATAGCATTTTAGAACCATTTAATGTTAAAAAATAAGTGATATTGATTAAAAAAATATTGAGGGTTTAATAACACTGGAAGAAGGTGGGAAAACTTTGCAAAATATGAAAAATAACAAAAGTCCTGGTATAGATGGCTTTACAGTAGAGTCTTATAAATGTTTTTGGAAATATTTAGGTAATTTTGTTGTGCGCTCGATCAATTTAGGGTATCATTCTGCCATTTTATCTATCTCGCAACGACAAGGTATCATCTCATGTATCCCTAAGGGAAATAAATCCAGACATTTCATAAAAAATTGGAGGCCAATAACTCTTTTGAATGTTGTCTATAAAATAGCATCAGGTACCATAGCTCGTAGACTTAAATCAGTTTTGGATGAAATAATTGATAACGATCAGACTGGGGTTTTAAAGGGGTGTTATATTGGCGAAAATACCAGACTTGTCTCTGTTGTCATGCAATTTATACAGAAGAAAACGATATTCCAGGTATGTATTTAATGATTGATTTTGAAAAAGCTTTTGATTCGGTCTCATGGGTTTTTATAGAAAAAGTGTTACATTTTTTATGGTTTTGGGAACAGTATAATAAATTGGGTAAAAACCTTTCACAACAATGCTAGCGCTATTATTAATCAAAGTGGGAACTTATCTTCATTTTTTCCAATTAAAAGAGGTTGTCGTCAAGGCGACCCTATCGCTCCTTATATCTTTATTCTATGCGCAGAAATTTTGGCAATTAAATTACGACATAATGAAGGAATAAAAGGAATTGATATTGATAGCTGTTCAGTACTCTTATCTCAATACGTGGATGATACCTCACTGGCACTAGATGGTTCAGAGAAAATCGCTTAGGGAATCAATAACAGAATTAAGACATTTTGCTAATATATCAGGACTTAAAATGAATGTTTCGAAAACTCAACTGGTATGGATCGGAAGCAAAAAATATAGCTCAGATACATTTCTTCCAGAGCTAGATCTTCAGTGGGGGCAAGAGAGGTTCACTCTTTTAGGAATTGACTTCCATGTTAATCTGCATATGATACCCAAGTTAAATTTTGACAAAAAACTGATAAAGCTTAAAGCTCTCATAAAATCATGAAATAGGAGAATTTTAACTCCAATTGGCAAAATACATATGATTAAAAATCACTACTTATTTCCCAATTTAATCATCTATTTATATCTCTGCCAAGCCCAGATGAAAAATTTCTTTCCAAAATTAACTCTGTTCTCTTTGAATTTGTATGGGATAGTAAATTAGAAAAGGGATATTTTGATTAAGGCCTTCATTGACTCTCTCTAAGTCAGTTGGGTAAGAAGAGCTCTTCTTAGTACATCTAAATGTCAAGTGATTCTTAAAACATATGTAAACATAGATTTGTTAGCTAACTGTGGGCTTGAATATGTAAGAATGCGTCAAAATAAATGTAATAACAGTTTTTGGTTTGATGTATTAAAGCTTATCAGCATCTGCATTCTAGTTACAAGAAGAATGTTAACAGACATCAATTTTATATGAAAACCCCTATCTGGTACAATGATGAAATTACTATAGGAAAGAATATATTTTTTATGAAGGACTGGTATCAGAAAGGAGTTATAGTGATACAAGATCTAGTGAAGGATAAAATCGCAGGTACTTTTTTTTTACCTTTGATGAATTTACTTAAAAATATCAAATTTACAGTAATTTTCTACGTTATTATGTGTTTTATCCGCAGTCAAGAAATATTACGCCAATGCAGCTCACCCATACGTTAATGTTGTATATCCTTACATTCTAATCAGCCTGGAATTATTCCGAATGAAGTCTAAAGGATCTAAACACGTTTACAACTTTCTTATTAAAACCAATGTAATTCCAACTAGACAGAAAAAATGGAATAAGACTTTTGACTTTGATAATCCTACTTGGAATAAATTTTTCAAAATTTCCTTTCACTATCACTAAAAACACAAAGCTCAATGGTTTCAGTATAGGGTGAATAATCATATTCTTACTACAAACTCTCTACTTTTTAAATCTCATGTTGTCATTTCTCCATTATGTGTTCTCTGTAATTCTGAAACTGAGACTATTATACATGTGCTGTGGGAATGCCAAGAGGTTCAGAACCTTCTTTATACTCTTGAAAATTTTTTAGATGCGCTCGTCATTCCCTTCAGGTTTAATAAAGAATCATATCTATTTGGTCTTCTTTTACTGAAAGAATCTGAAAAATAATGGGATAGATAATGAAATTCTCATTATAATCAAATATTATATTTACAAGATGAGATGTCTCCTTAGGTGTAAATGCTTTAATCAACACTAGCAAGGAACACTATAGGGTACAAAAAATGTATAGCTACTTGTACTAGTAAAGGTGATTCTGTTAAAGAAAGGTTTGATAAGAATTGGAAGAAATGGGAAAAACTGGTAGCATTGTAAAAGGTATACATTATTTGCCCAGATTTCTTATTTTGTTTTTGTTTTTGTTTTGTTTTTACTTCTCTCGTTTATTTATCTTCCTGACATTGAATATTATTGCCACAATTAATCAAATTTTGCTTTTGCTCTTCTTGCATTGTTGAATATTTGATGTCTCATAGTTACACCCTACTTTTCTTTCTCTGTCTGTGTGTCTAGTCTGTGTGTCTGTCTGTCTGTGAGTCTGTCTCTGTCTGCTTGTTTCTCTCTCTCTCTCTCTTTAGGTTTGGTATGTTTGTTCTCTTTGTTTGTATGATATCAAAATATAAGATTTATTGATCATGATATTAAAATACATGTAGTAAGGATATTTTGACAATGATGATGATCATGGTAATGATGATGCGAATTGAGTGATGATGTTAGTGTGCAAAACTGTAAACTATAGTTATGCTGTTTACTGAGTGTGATAATGATAATCAAATATAATATGCTACTGTGGGATAATGGTGATTAATGAATGACCTTGTATATTGAGTGAATATATGTATGATGATGATGAATGAGTGAATGAAGACTATGAATAATTTGTGTGCTGATATCTAATGTAACTTTTACATTTTTGATTAACTCGGAAAATAAAAAAAAAAAATAGCAAAAAAAAAAAAAATGTAGGGTTTTTATACTGGACAATACTAGTCTGCCCTTCGGAAAGGACGTCAATCCGGGGTCCGGTGTACGTTATTAAGTTCAGTTCTTTATTACTTAAACCATTTGATTTATCAGTACCTATTATAAATACAGTGAGACAGGACAAACAACATAGAATATGTCACAGACACACAACACACTCGCAGCGTACACGTATGTAGTGTAGAGAGACATCTCACATTACGATACATTTACATTAGTCATATTTATTTTTAACTTTTGTATTATACTTTCGCTCCATTATTGCATTGTAACATCTATACCATATATACTTATTCCATATTATTGATTATGTATCATACTAATATCACAAACACTTGTTAACACTTTCAATTACATTTATACATTACTTACAGTATCATATCTCTTTTTTACTCACAAAACATTCATTTATAAATCGTATTATTACATTAAAACGTTACTTCGTTTAATATCCAATAATGTTCTTACATTACTATCCACGTTACTCATTATACATTTATTCATTAACCAGCGCACATTTACATTGATACGTTACATCAATAATAACTATGTATTATAATTACATTAAACGTTACTAGCATATTACCCTATATATTGTTATCTCATTCTTACGTTACATTAATTACGTATACATAAAATCTTGTTTTCATAGTATTACATTTACGTTACTCAAATTACATTATTAGTATTGTTCACATATAAATGTAACATTACATTCTATAATATTATCATATTATTTAATCATTCAAATAAAACCTTCATATTAAATACAACCAAGCCTTTGATAGTTACAAATACATTAATATCAATACGTATAATGCCACTATTTTATCCAATTTTTCTCTCTTTTTGTTGCTCGATCTGATAAATTTGGCTAAATTTGAGTTTTTTTTTTATATTACTGTTTTCATTGGATTGCACAAATTTAAACATACTAGGGTTTTGAAAATAATATCTCATGATGGCACTTACTTCTTATATCTTTAAAACTTTCGCATTTTAATATAAAATGGATAATTCATCCTCGATATCCCTGCTATGCATGTGGGCAAATTCGACGACTTCCTATCTGTATTGTTATATAACGTGACCTCCTCTCGATATATAAAACTTAAATGTGACGACCATACCGAATTTTTGTATATATTCTTTCCAAATTTTGGGTCCCTATAAGATTGTTTGTTAAACTAGTTCTGTAGACCAAAGACCCTTCGTTAATATATTTGTACAAGGAGCCTTAGAAGATAAACTTCTTATGTTCAATGCAGTCCTTGTTGGAATTATATCATACATCCACGTTTTATGAATCAATAACTGAAGCCATGGCAGAGGCGTCCACATGCACACCCCCCCCCCCGCCCCCCCAACACTCCGAACCCAATAATTTTTCTGGAACCCTTATACCCACTGATCACAAATCACACATTTAACAATAAAAAGACGCCTCCATTTGGAACTATCAGACCAAGTAATTAGCAACATGATATGGAAACATTAACTGGCCAAGGTGGTATCTGCCGTACTCTAAGAGAACATAATAGAACAGATAATTGAAAACGGGAACACGTTTATATACAACATGATCGATGCAATCCCTATATCCCAAACACCACATCCATTTGGGAATTACACTTGTCAGACTATTTCTGTGACAATGACAGGACAAAATGTATTTATTGTGAACAATCTGACGCATCCCCCACTTTCAGGTGCCCCACGAGGTCCAAAAGGTGTTATAAAGTTATAGGAGAAACACCGAAAACCTTAGATTAGTCAGATAATTTGGACAATGCCGAGGGCCGATAGGGCCGAGCATTTGTTCATTATCTGTGACTAATCACAGTTCTGAGGTGTTTTCTCTTACTTAAAACATGGGCACTGATGTACAATGCTAACATGGCTATTGTGTACAACTATATCAGTTAGCCTCATCCATCTTGACACCGAACAGGTCAAGCACAGTATTGTTCTAATATGTCTACTCTGGTGCTGTTCAATGTTATGCATGGAATTTTTCTATGAATCCATACCCGATGTTATTACAGAGAATTTTTTGCTTGAAGTTTGAGTTCTCTTCATTCTAGTGGAGCCAGTACAAGACAAACATGGCAGACGAAAGCCGACTTCAGATAGATGCAAACTTAATGATATCCGAAAAACAAATCCCAAATAACCAGAGTTTATTTTAGTGATATATTAATTAAAACTGCTCTTTATGTCAGAGGCAGCCATTCACGTTGGATATAATATTGTCGGAAATCCACAAGATATGGCAGTTTACCATGGAAACGTAATAATTGAATATACCAGTCTCGTACATTATGAAATGAAGAATATGATTGGTCCCTAAAAATATCAAAGATTTAGTGGATTATAATGGACTTTGAATAATACATGAATCATAAAGGCAACAGTGAGAAAAGAGAAGCTTAAATTTCAAATTTTGTTCAGCTAGGGCTTTGCTTGTCTCCTTGGTTAAGGAGCTATAGCCAAAACTTATTTCCAATTTGGGGAAACGTGGATTTATGTGTTACGCTGTAATGATATACAAAAATGAACAAACAGTGACCGCATAACGTTTGGATATACCTAAGCATTCATTTCCCAATTTCCACAAGAAAGAACAGTACAGTATACACATCTAGAAATATAACAAACATCATTGTAGATTGCTGTGCTGTCGAAAATACTAAAGTTCTGATCTTGATTTTTCAACACAAAGGAGTAATTGGCGTTGTGGTTAAGATGCAGGATTGGAATTTAGCGTCAATGTCCACGAATCAATATCAAAAAAACAGAAAGACATGTAATAATATGTACTTTGAAGTTTCTATTTTACATTTATGTTGAATTGATTACATTCTATTTGTTATTTTATCTGTCCATTTCTATACAATGCTGCAATGTAGGTGTCACTCTCTAACACCTTTCATGCTACATCTAGTTTACCTGAAACTGTTAGATTAGTTGAACTATCTACAGCTACAGTAAACTAATGCTACAGTAAAGTGTGTACTAATCTCAACAGACAGAAACAAGTATAACTATAACAAATAGTTCAGTAGACTGGGTGATTCAAACAAAATAATCATAGCCCATGTTTTAAGTGTAATGAAACGGACTCACCTGGCTAAAGAAACTGCACGAGGTGAAAATCGTGAATATCTAAAAATAGGCTCACTCAACAGTGACAGGTCCACCGCATGGGAATGCGATACTGGCATAAACAGTAGGCAGCAATAGAGCAATGAAACACTCACAAAGCAAGGTAAATATTCCGCGATAGTAGCGTGTACACGGGATATACAGTACCCAGTGATCCAGGTACTGTTAGTAAACAACAGGTGAAATCCTTAGTTTTTGAAGCCTCAAATTGTTGCAAGGGGTGAAACCAACAACTTCATCAATAAAGAATCATTTCGAAATCTGGAGCTACATCTGAAGACATTCATGATTTTGAAAAATGGCACCA
>SAYR01017467.1:532582-569977 GCA_004382745.1 Argopecten irradians irradians | reverse complement strand
AATGTCGTTATTGCTTGGATATTGGTTACGGACACCTGCATCAAAGCGTTTTCCATAGTAATTACCAAATAATCTATTATACTCTTCAAAAAAAAGAAAAAAAAATGTCAAGCCAATGTGTAAGTGGTTAATTTGGATTTATTTATGTAAGAAATGTAATAGATGCCATATTGACACAAATCGATTTTCCGTTGGTTAGTTCCCTATGATAGGATAAAGCAAAACCTATGTGATGCAGTGAAACTATGACTATTAGATAAGGCTCTGCTAGATACAGATATATACATGAGACAATTTATCAGGTAATTAGAACGGTAGATTTACCGAATATCAATTCTTTATTTTAATAGCCGAATTTATTTATAACGGAGCATTTTAATTTAATTAAAAGTTTACAAATTCAGTAAAAAACTAGAAAGTTCGAAAAACGAGTTAATATGGCAAACTAGACTTGGTCAAGCTACCAATTTAACTCTTACTCAAGCCGCAAAAGGGAAATGTCATTTATTTCTCAAACACACAGTCATGAAGCAAGAATGGTATCTTCTCTATTTTTTCATTCTTTTCCTATTTCCTCTTAAGATATTGAGTTCAGATGTGATACATGCAATCACCCTACTACAATCTTTAACAACATTTTCCTTGTAATTCCGCCTCCACTTACTGAAGCTCTACGAATACGCTCCAATACAAAAATTACAACTCTCCGTGTGTTTCACTTGGAGCAACAGAAAATGCTGATATAGAATTTGTAAGTCTATTATATACAACAGCTTCTATTTTGTGGAATTTCCTGTTCCCAGTTTCCATTTTAATATTAGCTGTTTTGAATTCTCATGTTGAAGCTTTGGCCAACTTCTGCCATTCCTATTAGGTTAAAAATATATTCAAATATAGTTTAATATTCCCATTGAAGGCTAAGTATTATAATGAAGGTTGTTATTGATTGAATATTGATTGGATATTTTCAATTAAAATTAAGTCTTGGTAAATATCAATTTTGTGTTTGTCTTCTATTTGATAAATGAAAATTTATACAAAGATCAAGAATACATTGCAATTACGTTTTACAACTGATCACAAATACACAAACAATGGCATCAGTTATGTTACAAACACAATGAACTGAACAGTAAGTGATTGACAAAAGCATCATAACTGAAATATTAATTCCGAATAAATTTTCAATATTGCTTACTTATATGATTGGTTTTTATGCTGTTTATTGGTCAGTACTTATCTCAGAAGAATTGATCAAATGCAATACGCCGAAATGAGCAGCAAAAAAGCACGCAAGGTTACTGGACTGGTCAGGATATCCAGCATTCTGTGTCATATATCTATGGGAAATATCCTTTCAGACGTGACGTCTTTTTTCACTGTTGACGTTAAATCGTACCTTAATATAGCGTAAATTGCATTTTCAAAATTCCATGACGTCAAATTAATTTATTGTGACGTCATTAGTCTGCAGTATATGATGGAAGATACCAAGTTTAGTGCGACTAACGGTAATTAACTGTAGATTTCAACAGAACGAAAATCATACAAGAGTGCCAAACAGGTAGTAGATCCAGCGGTGATAAATTCCTATTCTACCAGCCTCAAACAATAGCTATACATTAAAAGTATCGACCTGTTTCCATGTGGATACGGTGAGTTATTAACCCACGCAATTTTGGATTAACTTAAGCTTTCGGCCTCGATTGATAACTCATCGTTTCGACCTCCAAATAGGCCGATATTTGTATCATTAATATATATTTATGTAATATTACATACACCTAGTTTTGTAGTCTGCTGTGTCAACCGGAGAAACCGGGGTATGAATAACACAACTGTTACAGCTAACGTGAATGGATACGGCCACTATCTAAGGTAGTATGTATGTTCAATATTAATAACACAAAATACAATAAAATCGAAAATCAAAACAAAATCATATTGAAAAAAAAATAAAACAAAACAAAAAAACAGATAAATGTTGGGCTAAGACATAACCCCAAAAAGACATGGCATGTTTCCTCCACACAATACCGTATAGGTGGTGAAGTCTGATGATTTTTTTGAGTTGGCTGATCTTGTTGGTTATCACCGTTCTTTCAGCTTCAATGCGCTACTCTGGAAACGGTCTCTAAAATAGATGAAACGTGATGGTATTAGTGTTGTTGACGAATTGGTTCTCTTTTAAAAGGGACGATTGAAACGTAGCCATACGTTATTGTCAATGCCAGACCAAAGTTTGCTCATATTGAAGAAAGCAGATTGAGTCCATGACGTTAGTCAAAGATCCATGCCGGACTTATATGTCATCATGCATATACGATGCTGTTTTGGATTGTCTTATATAAAAAATACTATTCGCATTATATAGTCCTAACAGTACATTTCAAATCTCTTACGATTATGATGTTAAAGTATGAGAAAATATGTATTAAATACAAATTACAGCATATTTATGTTTATAGATGGTTATGCTCAGACATATGTCTAAGACATCGATACATTTTATAATCGCAAATGCTGAATATTGTTCATTCATTGAATGCATTGTTCGTCGTTATTATATCATAGGAATATCATGGTGATATTTCCCTAACATACGTTAATGTTATTTTATATTTTGTAACAGTTTTAGAGATTAATAAAGCGGACGAGTGCCCATGAGACAAGATTCATATTTTGTTTTGTATGCTATCATAATTATTATCATATATCCGATGCTGTTTTGAATTGTCTTACAAATAGTCATCTTTATGGTAAGAAATTATGTAGTCATAATAATAATTTCCATATCTCGTACGATTATCTAATGCTAAATTATGAGAAAAGATATATTTTTTACAAATCACAGTATATTTATGTGTATAGATAAACTAGATACGAAGTCGATATATACTTAAATGAACAATGGGAAACGACAAAGCAAACCGCTAGTCGTTGTCTTTGTCAAATTATATCAAATCTTAATTGCAGTTGAAAACAATATTCAAAGAATTGATTTTTTATGAAGGTGTGTATACACCTTCAATTATAAAATCACTCAGGTTCTCATGACAACCGGAACACTATACCTTGGCAATCCTATCGGCAATCTCCGTAGCTACGGGAGATAACTTTTACACTGTGTATTGTAACGTTGTGTATTGCAAAGAGGTCAAGATCTGTCAGTGATTGCCGGTTCTCACATGCTTCACATTTTCTACAAATACTTTAATTTATTTGGTTTATTTAGTTTTGCGTCCTATCAACAGCAAGGGTCATCTTGTTTTATTATCCCCCAATGTTATATTTTATTATATTAATTATTTGATAACATTTATATCTACTGACTTTTAACAGTGAGCCGGCCAGTGTCTAGTACACTCGTTATACGTAGTGCTAGATCTAGTATTGTATTTGCTTATAAACTTCGAATCTGATTGTAAATAATAAATTTGATTGTTAGCAAAATCAATCAGATCATCTTCATCAGTAGTCCGCTAAACCTGCCTATATTATTAGGCTTTTTAATTTTTTTTTTGCCTAATATATAGTCAGCTCGCGGTACCTCTTTAAAATGTGAAATCGTAGGACAGATTTGGCCTACGCTACGTCAGCGGCATATTTCTAATATATCGTCCATGTAATGCCGGGAAAACGTACACATACCTATTCATTGGGATCTTATGTACTCCACTGCCCCCATGTTACATCCCATTTATGAAATTAAACAGCTCTGCACAATGAAATACTTCCAAGACCCTTCTATTTCACACATTTGTAATGGCCGCCGTATACACATTTAGTAGAGCAAACGGCAGCCAATCAACATCGCTTCCGGTTTTATTTTTAGAAAACCACGTGTAGTAAACAAAATGCTACCATGTATATGCTACATGTATATGCAACGTGAATATCGCGAAAGTGGTGCGGTACTAGCAATAGTCGTCTTCAATTTGAATATTTGACAACATGTCATGTATGTCGACCATAAATTCACCATAAAAACTCTAACTGGCTACCATTTTGTTTATATCTCAACTACACGTGGTTTTAAAAAGCCTAATAATATAGGCAGGTTTAGCGGACTACTTCATCAGTACCCTGAATAATATTTTTATATCGCCGGTATTCGTTCTACTTGACACATGCGCGGTGGCAGTTTTTCAGTTTTACAGAAAGCTAGCGGCTTACTAGGCCTAGTGAAAGATTAAGTTTTTGCGATCATGACTGAGAAAAAACTACAATATTTTTCCAAAATTAATTACTACAGTAATGTTGTAACCGTTATAGTCAATGTTTACATTACGGTAGCTTACATTACGGTAGCTGTTCAATCAGATCGTTTATATTAAATTTCTTCAGCTGAAGTACGAGATGAAGTAAACAAAATTCTAACCTCCGTAGTATGTATCCTTGCGATAACAAAACCAAATCATATATCTGACTTAATGTGATACACGATAGTCACCTAGCTTATTGTAAATAGATACCATAGCTTCCATAGCTTCCATATGCCTACTAGAACGAATTTTGAGGGGAAATGGCCACGATCTTTTGACAGTGTACCAAGGATTTGTTACTACGTCCTTGGTGAAGCAGACACATGTTTTATGCACCAAACTTTCCATTACAATGATTATAATACATAAATGGTCAACTTACGCTTAATCAGTGATTTATATTTCTTATCAAGAAATTGGGACAGAAAATCGAGTGCTCTAGATCTGTATCCAACGCATGCAGCATTGTAAGGGAGATAATTTTAAGTACAGATGGTCAATACAAACAAGTTAAATACAATGTATAGTATTATTCAATGTCAAACAAAAAGATATCTATATTAATATTTTGCGCATTAAAAATCAAATAAAATATGGAATCAAATAAAATATAAGATAAAATGTAGGCTTATATGAAATAATGTTATTTTCCATCAATTCTTTTTAATGTTAATGGCGTTGCTTTTACTAGATTAAAGATACCTATGATTTGTATTTCAATGAGAGTCAATAAAAGGTAAGTAATAGTTTCTTAAAATGAAATGAAACAAGTAGTTTATCTTATTACATGTAATTTATTATGTTTACATATTAGGAATTATGTTTCAATGCTAAAATTGATATTTCAAGTCATTGTTTAATTGTTTTTTTCTTTCAAATATTACTTGAGAAGTGCATTTTAAAGAAAGATATATCTTTCATATGGATAACTAATACAGTGAATATTATTTTCATTATTGCATATATATTTTTTACCAATTATATAATTGCGTTGATTTTAATATTTAACAGTTTATATTGACCTATAATCTCCAGTTTGGAAAAATAAGCCAATGGTTCATTTCTGATTTACTAGCATTCAACCCTTGATAAGTATGGTTATACATGACTGTAAAGCATAATCAATGTACTGTATACATAACAATTAACATTATCGATAAACACTAAAAGGTATTAAGCAGATGCAAGTAAATAACTTAATACAAATTAGATAATGTGAATACAACAAATATCTGACTCAACATAGTTGCCCAGTAATTAATAGCTACAACTAAATCAATCATTTATATCCATTCTGTAATAAAAATTGTTTTAAGCTCTCTTGTGCAAAATGTACTTACGTGTTTGATTTTGATTAATGACAGTCAAGTAAAATAGTTTATTATATCAATATATTGACAGCATATAAACTCAGATGCCTCTTGACGTTTCATTTAAATTTTAGGAAGTAAATTTTTTAATACATTTATTCAGGAAATACAGTATACTGTACAAACTTTAAGAAACATGTGGACATTGATATTTTGGGGTTTTTTTGTGGTATGGTAATACCATTTGGTAACAGTTGATCGCTGTTCAAGTATCCGTACGTTCCCATGTCACTTGTTGACGGGTGCTAATTGTAAACGTTTTACTTGCATTTTATCGCAAAAAGTGTTTATGATAATGAAAATATGAGCGATCAACTGTTACCAAATGGTATTACATAAGCAATATGAAAGTAATTTGGATGAAAAATATATAATTATGTCGCCCGCTATCTCTGTATCGGATTCACTTAAAATACAAACATAACACTGTTTAAATATCAGTACTCTTAGCTGTAATATCAACAGGAAGTTGTTACAAATAGCTTATTTGAACCCTGCGACTTTGAATATAGGTAAATGCAATTGATTAATTTTTTTGGACATGCTTTGAAGCCATATACTTTGTATTAAATTTAATAATACAGTTCTAATAATGTATGGATGTCTGTCACATACTTAAACCAAATCATCTTTGAGTACTCTGCTAACTATACAATATTTAAAAGAAATATGGCTAATCTCAATAAGGTAGATATATACAAGAAAATATTTCAAAAGTCGCGTGGGTGTTTTACATTATGATCAGATCCCACTTTATACAGTGACACAGGTAACACTGATCGTCAAAGATCCTGTCTTGTATGTTAGTACAATTATCATTAATGATTCTATGCTGTTTAGAATTGTCTTACAGGTAAATTCATCTTTAAGATGAAGATTACATAGTCATGAAAATAAATTCCATATCTCGCACGATTATATATTGCTAAATTATGAGAAGCATATATTTTTTTACAGAGCACAATATGTCAATATATACTAAACGGAACAACAAAAGACGTCCAAGCAAGCCGCCAGTCGTTGTCTTTGTCAAATAATATCAAATTTTAATTGAAATTTGGAAACAACATTACACAAAGATAAAATATATCTATTAATCTGAAGATAGCTTATGGTTATACTACCATATACAACAGTATGTCTAAAACATCACTGCATTTAAATTATAATCTTTAATGCTGAATATTGTTCAGTCATAAAATTACGTTATACGTTTTAAAGTCAAGGTAGTAAAAGTTGTCATTATATCATAGGAATATCCCTAACATCATGCTTTCTAAGTAAGCGTTCTGTAATCTCATGTCCCAATTGTAACACGTAAAATTACGGACAACATGATTATGTACAAGTAAATATTTCCATTCTACTTTCAGTTTCCCGTTTGATCTATGTTAAACCAAATGGGCAATATCACGCTATGAACTCCAATCTGGTCAAGCGTATGAATATTTGACGTTTCCGCCGCGTCACGGACAGTGTATACAATATATACTTACGCCTATACATAACGGTCAAATAATTTAAAAAGTGGTTTTAAAGTTGTGTGGTGTATGAAATCTAATAGTATTATCATGTTTACAAAATAGCATGTATTGAAAAATATCATAGCAGAATTTTCATTTGTTCGCTTGTTTCAAACCGTTTTGTGTTGAACTATATTCAGAAGCTGATGATATGGCTGTTCCGTTTATTAAGCTTGGTGACGTCAACACTAGCGCAAGCGGGAAAATTCAAAGGATATACATGTATAGTGTTGAATTTTAATAATCGTAATGGAAATATAAGTAATAAACTGTTACCAGATTGGACATACAGTTGATATGACGCCCATCCGTCCGAAAGATAAATATTCATGGCGCCATTTTATTTATCTTCCTTCCGGATGGGCTTCATATCAACTGTATGTCCAATCTGGTAACAGTTTATTGCTTAAATGTAAACTGAATTACATTCATATTGGATTATTAATACCATTGGGTATTAAACAATTAAATGCAACTTAAACGTTCGGTATCTTACACAGTAAATGCAATTTAAACGATTACAAACAACACCCGTCAGCAAATAACATCGATAAGTACCAATGTTGTAACGTTTCCCCTGTCATAAATACTAATGAGGATATCAAAATGTCAAAAAATCGATTTAACATTCCATCTATTTAAAGTTTAAAACAGTTATTTAATATAAAAATACTAGTTATTTCGCTATTTTGACGCCTTTGAACAAAAGTCCTCACCGCACAAAGTTATTAGTGATTTTGTAGTGATACGTCAGATTTGATATTGATTAGCGTTGAGCGACTGGTGGTGGTTTCTTACTTAGAAACGACAATGTATCCAGTTACTAGATATGCTTCGATTTCGGAAGTAGTCGTACCCATATGTTTCAAATATTTATTGTACTTTTTGCCCTTGATTGTCTTACTTTTTTGCAAAACTACAGACTGCAGTTCATAGGATTTAGTTTTAATCTAATAACGATATATATATTAGATAGGCATTGCATAGTATAATTACGTCGTGTCATATCTTTGTGAATTATTTAAGCTAATCACGACGAGATCCATGATATTCAGCAGCGAAAGTTTATATTGACGTCTGAAGATGAGTATGCCGTATAGATGTGTAATAACGCTACCCCGCCTTACTGATGCAAATGTATCATCAAGTCCTGTTATGACTCGAAATGCATCTCAGTGAACTCCAGGTTATCATAACACGACAAATACAATAACACGATGTCAGAAATATGTCGTAATTTTGGACATACTGTCTTCCTTATGTAAGATAATGTAGTAGCCAGTCTCAGTTATCTTAAATCGGATGTTCACTATATCACGTCATCCTAATACATGTCAGTCAGCTCATTTAAACGATTATAGTTTCTGCAATAAGTACACAATTTTAATGATCTATGCAAATGCATAGTAATTAGGTTATTCATATGGATGACATTATTCTTGTTTGTAGATCTATTCGGGAAATATATTAGTTGTGTAACATTAGAAAACATATTAAGAATCATGACAGCCGTTATGTTCATTGCCTATGACATTATGATAACAACATTACTAATTCATTTTAATTAAAAACATAATATATGCGAAGAGAGAAACGACGTTTGTGGAACGAGAAGATAATGTATTCATTAAAATAAGGACAAAACACTAAATGCATTACTCCCTATAAATACAAATTAACGAACTATGTTGTTCTGTGATTACATAACATCAATTACACATGTTATAGACAAAAATCAATATGTCGGTATTTCCATTGTTGTCTGTAAATGTATGGAACACATGTACCTAAAGTAATTATCTTTGATAACAATGATAACTATACGGTGTTTTAGCTGTAGCAAAGTACCTAAATAGACAATATTTAAAAGTCGAGTGGATGCTGGTCATGTACGTATACCAAATCATCTGTGAGTACTATACGATATGAAAAAGAGATGGCTAGCCTCAATAAGGCAAATATCTAGATATCTAAATAGAAAATATTTCAAAAGTCGCGTGGATGTTTCACATTATGATCAGATCCCACTTTATACACTGAGTTAATGTCATTTCAATAGGTAACACTGTAATATCAAAACGGGTTTTGAAAGAAACGAAGACGTATTAAACGATAGCATTACTGATCATTTATATTGTATACATCACCTTATACACTGAGTGCTAAATGCTGAACTAACCGTAACTACAAAATGTACTTACCCCACATTTCGGGCACTCCCAAAACTAAAATAAAAATAAAGAAAGGTAAATCCATTGTATCATTAAGTGAACATAAGTAAGAGTTCTTTAAAAAAAACAGCTGTATTCATTTGTACTATAGTTGCTAAAAGTTGATATATATTGCAATCAAAAGTTGTATTTTATTTTGCCGGTTTAATTCAGTAACATCATTAGCATTATCACACAAAAGATAGATAGTGTTAACGCGGTGTTTAATTTATTTCGGGATATGACTTTATACTACAATATATAGAGACATCCAGTCATACAATACAAACAAATCGAGTTGCAATAGAAATGGTATGGTCCACGTACTTGAAAGCATGATATCAAAGACGTTATCACATTCCTTTATTTATGTCTAGGTACTTTGTGTAGGGGACTATATCACTGTCGCTACACACGAGTTTTCCTTGGTAACGTCCCATTTCAGGTTAACATAACATGTGGTAATGGTGTCTATGGTGATACGTGTTATGGTACATCCAACAATGGCACATTATCATCATACCATTTCAATTTCGGATGTAATACTAATTATTGAGACAAACCCTTAATGTTTAATCATTTGTTAACGGTTGTTGAGATGACGAAAAGGGAGTTAAGTCATATTAATTTAATGGTTTGATTTAATCATAAATTACAATTTCAATCATTTTCTCACATTCAGCTATGTATGCAAGGGAACATGTTGATATCGATTGTATTGACAATGTGTAACTATAATGACAGATTATTGTAGCCCTTGACTTATTAACGTGTGAACTTAGTAAATTGGTAAATTAAATATCTACATGTACTTGTATAATACAGTATCACTACAATTCACGGTAACTGACTGCATATATTGCAGCATGAAAATTGAGTCTTGTATGTTCATGCATTTTTATTTCTTTTTTTTTCCATTGAAAAAAGTTCGAATACTTGAGAGGTTTCATTATATCTTTAATTGTAAGTTACGGACAAAGTGCAAATAATTGCCTGAAGAATGTATGGATATAATTTAAATATCATTACATCATAAATTATCTTATTGTTATATCAGCTATCATGTATACGACATAGATAGTTCCTACCAGTTTTATCATTATCAGTACGGTTCCTCGTATAAAATGACATCGATGACATAAACTTGGTGTAGCATACATGTCATTTGTAAAACATAATAAATCTTCGTAATATAGGGAAATCGACATGAGGCATTTTCACCATATTAAAGTGACTCCGGTCATTGAGATCCGTCCTTTCAATTCGTATAGACGACGAAAGTGACTGAAATTGATTTTGATGGTTTGCAAATAATGCCACATATTACATTTTGCAAGGACACAAACACAATTCTGAAAAAATAGGCAATGACTAGGAAAGGTGTATAATTGCATAGTGTTTAAACCACGTTAACTTTGTTAAATGTCAACAATAATCATTAAGCGGTTGTCTACTTGAGTTTTGCATTTTTATGCCTATTTACCAATGTTACAACACGTATTGTTAGATTAGCTGCTGTTATAGTTCGGTGTGTGCAACATAAGTATTTGGTAATGGTAATTTAGCAATTTAGTATATGTCACTGATACAGGTGCCGGGTATTGCACGATTTTAAACGGCAGTTTAAAAAAATGTTACAGCATTTCATCGGTACATATGATTGATGTATGTGCGTGATGGGTTATATTGTAACATAACTATCCTTCCCAGACACAGTGTTAGACCTTATTATACATATCACAGATGTGTCATAATACCATATCATATTAAATTATAACGTGCAAATTGATATGAAAAAATGCACGATTGTCGTAGTAGACGGAAGAGTAACATCTGACAGGAATCTAGTTTGTCATATATAAACACCTACATTACAAGTTGTGAGTGCATTTCAATTTAGTTAACTAGAAATAAGAATCATACACCCTTGAATATGTAATATGAAAGCTATTACATCAACATGTAATGGCATATACGGGATGACCCATAAATAAGGTCACACTTTAAAATGTTATTACTTTTGATATACATGAGCAACACAAACGATATTTTGGTATATGAAAACATGCAAATAAACGTTTCGATGTATGCATAATATAAAATAATAATTTGATTCTGCTGAAAACCATTGACGTCACAATGACGGCATCAATTTCAAGATATTGGTACGTCCAGATGACATTCTACAGGAACTGTGAATTATTTTATACTTTGTAAAACATTGTTTTGGTCATGTAATGCCCCAGTTCTCAACAACTCAAATTTTTTTATGTGGGAGTATTACCAGAAGTACAGAAAGTAATAACCAACACCAGAAAAATAGTGTCCGATGCTTTAATTAGGCAATGCTACTGTTTAAAGGTTGCTCAAATATCGTCGTTTTTACCGCATTCTTTCAAAAAGTGTCTTTTGTGAAAATTGTTTCTAAGATTATCTAGATTTTTTTGTAAAGCTGTTTGTTAATCAAAATATGTAATGTATTATTGCAGGTTTTTAGAGATGAAATCCTTGTGCTTTGCGTGCTGTATTAAAGAAAATATTGAACTTTGAAAGACTGTGTAACATAATCTATGGGACACCTTGTTGTATCCACATGGACGAGTGTGCTCTGTTAACTTTTTTTGACTTCGTTAAATGAAAATCATATATTCTTATTTAAAAAAAAATTGTAGCAATACTCTACTCAACGTTATCCTTTGATATAACCTCCGATACTTGACAGGGTAATCCCTCGGTTGCTAGGGAAAAGGTGACTGTGTTTTACTGAGGTAGTGAAAAGACAGCTTACGAGCGCATGACAATGACGCCACCGATACATGCGGAGAGTAATGTCGAGAATTTCATTAAATTCCAACGACGATTTTCGACATGCTGTCGACACTATAAAATAATTCTTAATAACCTTTTTTGACAATATGAGAGATCAATAATCAAACATGGGTCTGTCAAGTGTCAAGTATTTTAACCCTCATGAAAGATGTGGGCCGCAAATTATCGGCAAGCCTCGAGGTGAGATATTCCTATCCATATGATAGACCTGTTACCGGTCAAATATTTGTTTCTGTCTCTCCTTGGTCTTATCTATCAGTAGTCCCGTTAACCAACTCTTAGGATTCCTTCAATCGCATCTTTAAATCCTCCATGTATCTAGAATGAGTCCCCCCTGGGAATTCCAAAGGCAAGATCAACTGGAAACATGGGCTGTCTGCCAAACATCAACATGAATGGGCTGTAACCGGTCTGTTCGTTCTTTGTCTCTGTTTAGGCATGTACTAAAGGTACTACGTACGCGTGCTTCTTCCAGTCTGCCTTCTGTTCAGGTTCAAAGGTGCCAAGCATGCCTAGCAAAGTGCGATTGAACCTTTCACACATGCCATTTCCCATCGGGTGATATGGTGTTGTCTTGATTTCGTTATCCCTGCAATCTGGCACAGCTCATGGATTACTTCTCCCACAATGTTTGGTCCTTTGTCAGAGTGCAAACGGATGGAGAATCCGTAGTGTACAAAGATATTGTTGAACATTACTTCCGATGTGGTACGATCGAGCAGTCTGATTGCGAATGGGAAATGTTTGCGCATACTGGGTGAAGCGGTCCGTAAGCACTTATATATTGGAATATCCTCCCTTCGACGTTTCCAATGCGTGATAATCGATACAGACCAGCTCCAGTGGCTGTGTAGTGATTATGTTATTCAATGGTGCACGCTTGGCTGTGGGTGTCATTCTCATTACTCATGTTTGGCACTTCTATATCCATCTCTTGACATCCCTCGACATTCCATGCCAGAAAAAAATTCCTTCATAAGGAATAACGTGCGATCCCTGCCTTGATGACCAATATCATTGGGTAAGGACTCCAAAACTTGATGCACCATGCTGGATGTTAAAAGTCGTTGATCTATTTCCTCCCCTCCATGAGCGGTATGTCTACACAGGATTCCATCTCTTAGTATAAGGTGGTCAAAATGGCGAAGTAATACCCTCTGAGCCGGACACATGTCGAGGTGCCGAGTCTTACGACCCTCTCTTATGAAAGGACCCTATCACGTGCTTGGAGTTTTCTCCAGTCACTTGGTGACAAATTTTCCATGTCTTGCGAATCTTCCTCTAAGGAATTGTCTGTAATTCAGTCTTCTCGTTGACCTGGCAACTGGTACATGCAGCCTTAATTCATTTATTATCCACTTCTAAAGGTGTATCCTCTGGTAACCTTGACAGTGTATCTGCGTCAGTATTATTTCTCCCTGCCGTATACTTGATGTAAAAATCAAATGACGAGTGTGTCGCTAACCACCGATGTCCTGTGGCATCCACTTTAGCAGTCGTACGTACATGGTTTGTAGTCTGTGACGACGATGAAGCGATTCACAAATAGGTAACCCGTAAACTTGTCTGTAATCGCCCATTTCATCGCATGGAATTATAATTTGTGCGCTGGGTACTTCCGTTCAGCCTTATTCAATCCTCTGCTGGCGTAGCTAATGACTGTCTTCTTTCCGTCCTGTTCCCGATACAAAATGGCTCCGAGTCCTCTGGCACTGGCATCAGTGTGTACCTCAAAGGGAAGTGCAAACTATGCATATTTCAGAACAGGCGGCGAGGTAAGTATAGCTTTAAGCTGATCGAAAGTTTCCTATTGTTCATTCCCCTATGTCTATTGTATCTGATCAGGTTGTTGTTTCCTCTTCTTAGACTTGGTATTCCTTCGGCCGGTGGAAGGTAAACGATCATTCAAAAGCTTTGCTATCCTGGACAGATTCCGAGCAAACTTCCGATAGTATCCAGCGAATCCAAGAAATTGAAACTCTTTGGCGTCTTCCACTGTTCTATTTTCTCAATCTTTTATGAATCTGCCTCCACTCCAGCCTCAGAAACCACAAATCCCAAATACTTGACCTTGGCTTTAAGTAAGGAACACTTCTTAGGTGATAATTTAATACCATTTCCCCCAACCGCTGTAACACTTCGAAAAGATCATCAGGTCATCCAAGTAGATGAAACCGATAGATCCAATGTAGTCCCATAAGCAATTCTCCATTCGACGTTGGAATGTGGCTGGCGCGTTGATTAACCCGAAAGGCATCCTATTGTATTCCCACAACTAGAGCTGTCCAACAGTGAAAGCTGTGCGTTCTTTATGTTTTTTCTAAAACCACAACTTGATGATATCCGCTCTACATATTGAGGACTGAGAACAGATTAGATCCATGTAAAATGTCCAAAATCTCTCCAATCCGCGGCAACGCATACGAGTCCCTGCTGGTCCTTTGGTTCAACTGCCTGTAATATATGCACATGCGTAGGCTTCCATCCTTCTTGCGAGCTAGCACTATACATGAAGACCAGTGTGAGTGTGACCGCTGTATAACCCCGCAAGCTGCAAGTTGTCGAAGATGATCTCTAACTTCCTCATGCATCGCTTGAGGGATCATCCTAAACCTTTGTCGGAAAAGGGGTAGAATCTACTAAATCTATACGGTGTTGTGTTGATGAGCAATGTCCTAGATCCAGATTCCCAGATGAAAATACATCCGTAAATTGACGTAAAACATATCGGTCCGTTGCTGTTGGTCTGGTGTAAAATTCGTAATATCCAAATTGATTTAATCCCGGAAGTCCTTTTGCTCCGAAGGGACATCATAGTTTCCCAGAGTACCTTACACGCTTACAGCATGAAGTTCTGAGATGATGGATCCTGATGGTAGAGTAAGGTTTCTAACACTGATGTTAGATACGGTGACGGGTACATGTTGCTTAGGTCCCTTGTAATCATAATGAATTAATCCAGGTGTTATGTCAAAGTCCTTGGTGATCGATGACTTCACCGGCTGTAACAGGTCACAAGTTGGCAGATAACTTACTGGCTTGTCGATGATACCTTGTATGGTCGCACTGGAGTTGGATGGAATGATAATGTTTCCATTTACAGTAGTCTTCACTACACCTTAACACCAATTCTTCCGTCTTAACTCCTTCGCCCTCAACATCAAACATCTGACAGTTAGGTACCATGGAGTGTCCAAAGGCATGAATCTTGTTCCAAAAACTTTCCGAAACCCATTCCATGCCTCTATAAGGATATTGGTTCCTAAGAGTAATGGAACGTTGTTGTTGTAGCGGCTATAAGGTACAACCAAAAATAAACCCAAATACTCGTTCACTGTTGGAAGTCCACATAATACAGACTCCATACAACCAATGTATGGTAACTGTGTTCATATGGCGGTCATCTTTGATTTTAGTTATCAAAAATGGCCAAAATCACACATTCGCATATACGCACATAGATAGGGAGCCAGACAACACACAGACAAATAAACACACCTCCACCTTGTCTCTCCAGATACGCGACAACTGTAGAGTTGTCCGTAGCCACACAAACCACCTTGAAATGCAGAATGGTCTGAAAAACCTACAGAGCCAACAGAACAGTCCCCATGTCCAGTACGTTGATGTCCTCGGAGAGCTCTTCTCTAGACCATTCCCCCGACTGGCAATTGCCGTCGAATTAAACCCCCCAACCCGTCATCCGTGAACAAGGACGTGGTTGGAGCTGACTTGGACAACGGAAACCTCTGGAGAACATAGTCTTTCATAATCCACCACCACGAAAACCCCTTGACGGACTGGTTGAGAAGAAGCCGCCACGCCTCCCATTCCCTGCGGGCAGGGACCCAGTTTTGCGAGAAGGAACATCTAGAGAGGTCTGATGTGAAGTCTCTCTAGAAGGACCACATCTGCCAGCGAGTTGAAATAACCAAGAAAAATGAGAAACCAACGCACTTGGACGTGTGACCAGCCGATGAAGGTCAGATATCTAGCCTTCTCGAACTTTTTAAAGGTGGAAAGGCAATACCCTTAACTGAGTTGAAACGGTTTCCAATGAGGACAAATTCCTGAGAAGGGAAACATCGGACTTCCCTCTGGAAGGAATGAAGTCGACTTTGAGCAAACGTTGTAGGAACAGACGGGTGTTCGACTCCAAAGATTCCCGCACTAAGTGGAGCGTGAGGGAATCGTCGAAATAGATGTGGAAATTTATTACTCTGGAGTGCAGAAACCCTTCGCCAACCTGCAGCAGCTTAGTGAAAACAAAAGGAGCAGTCTTATGACTGAAAGGATTTTGTTTTGTGGTAATGAATTGTGCTACCGTGTCTTCAGAACGAAAAAATCGAGAATAATTCGAACTCATTGGTACTTTTCGTTCTGCCAAGAGCCGATAGTTTACGAAAAATTATTTGTTTTTCAGTTGTTTTCACTATAAAAAATGGGTAATCAAGGTGCTAACCACGTTGTAGTTGTAATTGGGAACTGTGTGAATCATAGATAAGCACGTGAACAAGCCTTTTAATGTTACTGTATTGAATATATATTTTATGTAATTATGTTATTTTTCTCTATGAATGGTGGTGTTGGAGGATTCATCTCGTTCTTCTTCTAATAAACATAATTTTACCTTTACCTATCACACACTCACCCACAGCTATGGTGTGGACGTTTGCCACATTCTTTTGAGAGTTGCTCCGGAGTTCGGACTATATAGGAACTTTAAACAATCAGTTACCAACTGAATACTATGCCATCATGAATTTAAGAGAAATTCATGAAAAGATAGATACAAAAATAGAATTATTTTACTATTTAAACTATGGCCTTAAAAGTAACTCAATGATAACATATCAATTACCTTTAGATATAATTATAATATAAAAATACAAAACCTGTATTAATTACAACAGTGTATATAAACTTTTATCATATATAGACGCTATGCTCAATATCAAAACTTACAAATTTACAGAGAATAAACACAGAACTTCAAGAAAATATTATCAACTGGTCTGTCATCTTGTCAGGAACGGAGTGCCAGGTGAGGTTAAAACCTTACCCAGGTAAAACTGGACACCCGTCCTGACCAATCAAAAAGCCCGTCCATGGTCACATGTCATAACGACTCTCACACACATACTCACTCCTTCACGTGCACGCACAAGTGAGTAGTAATCACAAACAGACACGGATCCATTCAAAGCCCTTTCACCATCTCCTCCTTGGACAGCACACATATGTGTTAGTTCTTGATAATAATAATATATAATGGTATAATATACATGTATATCAATACAAATATATCAAATATATATCATTTTACATAAAGTATAGTGAAAACAATCGCATATATACATACCCCGTTACAGACCTATGTAATATTCTATTCATTTCTCAATACTTTGGAATTCAGCCAACGATATTTACTGTATACAATATATATAAGCTGTCATGTGAGTGGACAGTATGTTTTCAATTTTATCCTATGTTACCGAGGCAGTGTACCGAAGTCTGCTGAGCTTATAATGAATTGATACACGTGTGTGTTTCAATTTAATTTTCAGGAATCGTTCGTGCTTGTTTGACAAAATTTCGTCGTTCTGAGTATTTTTCACTAATTGTGTTTCACGTGGTTTATATATCAGTCGGTCCTAAGTTGGTTATCAAGCGGAACAAACAAAAAGGCTACTATCTTCATTGTTGATGTCTCAAAATTTGTCGATTTTATGGACGCAAATACAGCACTGAGAGGACAGAGGCAAGAACTGGCCAGGATACATCACCGTGTACAGACAATAAAGGTTAATAGACAGGTAATGCCCAGACATTAAACAGTACCGTTCACAGTTCAACGTATACATCAAGGTATTTATTAAAACGTTTTTTCATCCATTTTTCATTGCAAAGATTTTTAACATCATAAATGTGAAGTATATAGTTTACAGATATATGTGTTTGATGCAACCGAGCTGAATCATCTACAGCGTGTTATTAAACGTATACAAAACTCATGATAGCCACCGAATCATGATACTATTTCTGTCAAAAACCATTGACCATATCTAATAGAGGAGGGTTTGTTTTACTGGATATATGTTTATAATCCTGGTCGAACGACTGTGTGATGTGATGCTACTGTTAATATCCGTAACATAATTGAAACAAAAATGAGATAATCCATTTATGTAATTGTCTAACTTAACAACTCATTGTTTGAATTTCATTTAAAGATCAAAAGGTTTCAATTGTCAGTTGACATTTTGATATGTTACAAAACTATTTGTATCCCGATTCGGCTGACGTTATAGTATATGTATGTGTATAAAGTCCTGTTTTGGTAAACTCTGTATAATTTCCGACAGTATTTAACATGACAACACAATATTTTTTCTAATATAAAAAGACAAACTTTTGTAACATTGTTCAATTGGATATAGTGTATTCGACTTTTAAAATGTTGGAGTACTGTGAATTGTATTGCATAGTATCTTCCGATAAAGCAGTAAAACAAAAGACGCTATACAATAGCATGAAGTTACACAATACGATTGCGAATAACGAATGAGTTCAGGGGAATACGTTACTGCTTACGGAAACAGGACACAGTTAATCAGTTAATATCATTACTCAGATTGTCATCTGCCTAATTACTGGAGAGCCTTTAACATTCAGAAAAGAAAGATCCGAACAGTTTATTAATTAGTTTTCAAAAGATGTAATGTATGATAATAACAGTGTGCGGTCTTTGCTAATGTAGCAAACCATAAGAACGTGGTTAGTATTAAAACTAGAAAACATGAATTCGGTAATGTAATGAAATCCTAATATTACAAACTTTCAGATCAGGTATTATGAAACTTAATTAGTCAGATATTTTATAACTTCATTCAACATCGACAACTTAAAGTCGATACCTTCCTATCATATCCACATAGGTAAAGGTGTACAAATGATAGCCAAGTTACTGACATGTTAATAAATGTTATGAAAGTAGCAAATGAAATATTTGACTGTAGATTGACTATTTAGAATTAATGTATAAAGGTTACTATTTCAAAATGTTGTGTGTCTACATTATACTATTTATTATATTTTTGGAGTTTGTGTAATTTTACTTACATTTTAAGTGCATATTAGAAGCATCCAATGATTCATAATATCATTGGTATGGTTTATTCTATAAGTGGAATATGTGATATTTAATCGATTTTTTTTCTTAAATCCCTTCCTTGTGAATAAATGTGTCAATTCTTGCAATATTGAATATGGTATTCACTATACGATTTAATATGCATTATTTGTCGTTCTTTTTAACATTTTTGCAATCATATTAGTTTACATATGTATTTGATATAAAACGTTTTAGCTACATGGCTTAGTCCTATCGAATTTGTGTTGATAATTCATGATCAATTCACAAATCTTGCGAAAAACATGTACAGCGACGATTTGATATTATTCTGTTGCGAACACACCTGCTATGTAATTGTATTTTATTGAAAGTATTGCAATGGAATTTCTGTTTACTTTATTGATTAATCTTAAAACTGCATTAGTACTTGCGTTTGTTTGTAATATTGTAAACGATATAGAAGGGGTATATAGTTAGCGTCATGTAATGTATTTGTATCAGGTGGTTTATATCGCTATAAATTAATTATTTGTCTGCATTCAACTCGAACATAATACAATAACATATCCTTAAGTCGAACTGCCAAGAACTCGGTTAATGAATCGCGGAATAAAGAATATTCGAGTCATCCGTGGTATGACATTTAGTCAAATACTCAAATTATGATAACCAATGTATGTCAATGACATATAGACTTTTGTGTTTAACAGTATTTTAATTGCTGCTAAAAACGATTTATTGTTATAATACACGTAGTGTATACAAATGGATAAAATGTACATATCAATGCTGTTAAAATCAATATAAAAGGTCATACACCTGTGCGACAAACCGAGATGCCTGGTTTAGTTACTATGTTTTTGATAGGAAGGGGGGGGGGGTATTTCTGTTAATTAAAAGATAGGTATATGACGACTAGCGGTTCGAGCTATCCAAGGTTTTGTTACATGAAATACACAGGGAACAACGGTCGGGACCATGCAATTTATTAAGGGAAAATAAGTTCGAGTTAACAGGGGTAATACTGTAGATATTAGCCTATCACCTAATCGAGTTTTTTTTTTTTTTCTTATGCATTTCTATATTAAGTAGAAATATTCATTTTAACTTAAAATCAAAATATTAATTGATAAAAATGTAACCTGAATATATTTACAATACAGTAGCCTGATAACATGTCATTAGATAAGTCATTGTATATCTACTTTTAAGGTAAGCTATACATCAAATCTAACATACATCGATGATGAAGAGTGCCAATGTAAGGCAAATACAACATATATCATTACCGATTGGTGCTAAGCGATATTTAGTAAATATAAAATGGGTACTGATTATTGAATATCCGGGGATGCCTAAAAGACAGCTACAGCAACAACGATAGAAACATTTCTTGCGTTCCTTATGCGGAGCGTACCAATCGTTCTAAAGTTATATGGTACCTCTTAAAGCAATGCGTTTGGATTATTCCATGATGGCAGAACCCATATACAAGATAGGCTTCGAATATAAAACGCAAAGTATTTCGGTGTTAAGCATAAAATGGATATCAACGGAATACCTAATTTATTTCGGCATATATTGAAATAAATAATAATGTAATTCCAGGAAAAAAATGTTCTCGGTCTTGTTTTCAACAAAGAAAACATTTTGTTGACAAATAATATATATCGAGTTCGCCATCTTGGACCCAGGTGGTACGTTTTAAGAAACGAACTACATGTACTTGTACTGGTTCGGTTTGGCTTATACAGCGCGTTCCATTCGGGATACAGCAAATTTGTATCGATGCAACTGGTACGAATAGGCAAATGAAACGTATGACAGGTTGTATAGCCTGTAAACTAGTACAATGCTAATGAATCGGCATTACATAAAAATAACGTTGAGATAAATGCTTCATTCGATATCTATAATATCCTTAATGCTTCTCACTGTTTGATAAAACCTACATGTATTCAGTTCTAAATTAAATAAACGACATTATGTAACGGCACGATAATCATCTCTGATGTGGGAGAAAGTGAACACTCCAGGAAAGGAACAGAAGCTCAGTATGCTCTGGTACTGAAAAAATAGAAATGAAGTTTTATTTACCTCAATGTTACGATTGCAATGACTGAATGAAAGTGAAATTCACTAATTACCCATATCAATATCCAAAATGGAGACCATAAGATGAATGAATGTATATAGTCATACTTTATTTCCAGTTTGATAACTTGAACCTAGATATTCTGATACCATCGTAATATTATGCTTGGGCGATTAGTCAGTGTTAGGATTTATATCGTAATTGAATAAAAGTGTATCATGTAATATGTTTAAGGGAAAGCTTCTAAAAAGTAGATCATTAACACTTTCTAGGAAATCAAGTGTTTTATATTAAACCAGTTTTGACTTCTTTGAACCTGATTGAAACAAAATTAGTAGATCGTTACATTTTACAATTAAACAAGAATGAAATATTTATAAAAAAAAATTGAAGTCAAAATGACATCAATGCATTGATTAATATCCGTTTAGGAGCTAATGAGTTAATCAATATTTTTGGATGGATAATGAACTGAGGATAATACATGTTTACTTTAAGAGAACAAATAAAGTAGACAAAATAAAAATGTAATGGTGTTAAGTAATAAATCAGATGACGTACGCAAATAGGTTTTAACATAATTAATGTTCAACGCTTACACTTAGGAAGATAGAGGGCGGTCTGTTATGTATACGACATAGGTTTTCACTTTCAAAATGTTCGAATATTTTCTTCGGTATAGCATAGAGTACAATGTGGTTTTGTACAGTAGGATTCGAAACTGACATCAATTAAAATTTTAAAATTTAAACATAATTCAAATGAGTGTCTGGTGGATCCTTCGTAATATCCTACTTCAAAAACTAACCTTTGGGATGATTACTTAGATGTCTTTGTTGTAATTAAACTGTTCATTTCACAATGTCGCAATGTTATCATATCAATTTTGGTAATCGACTTTAGTATAATCATTATGCTAATACATGTTTATCTACCAGTATTCTGTAAATAGTTCTTAGTGTTTTTTTTTAAATACCCTACCTGTATGACATTAACCGCCAAGTTCCTTCGAATGGAGCATTTAATCCAAATATAGAAAACACTAACAGCGAGTTATACAATGTACGACATTAACGAGATGACACTGACAGTGAATGAAGAATGGGAAATACTAATACTATTACCAATGATTGTTTAAATATATAACAATATTGTGTAATATAAATAGCAATGCAAAACCACGCCATTCAAAAGGTCTGGCATTTTCTCTTCTCGGCTTTTTGCGATCAACACATGTACACGCGGCAAAAAATAAAATAAAACACATTTTTATTATGCTTTTGATATTATTTCCCATTTTAATACCCTTTGCATATTTTTTTGCCAACTGGATGCTAAATACTTTCAAGACAGAAATAAATATTTATATGCATGAAGGTACGACTGTGACATTATACTACATTTGTGTATTTCCAGAAGACTATTTACGACACCTGGTACGAATACATGTAGCTTTAAGTTGTATGTACTATAACTGGGGACATATTGACATGTTATTTTCTCTTTAATGATCCATTAGGGTTTTACAGCCATCAGGTTCTATTGCTGAATTAAAGTTTGAAAATCATTTAAATGGACAGACAAACATGTATGATACCTTATAAACATTAGTTACAACAAAAAGTGTATTTATAAAATTATTGTGTTTATGCCTGTGTCTGTTTAGATGACAATATACCTGCAGAAATCACTTTACCGATGCTAATAACACAGTAGAAGTGTAAAATGAAACTATAGAACAGACCTTGGTCTCATGGTCTGATTATGTATACTCATTTCACTGCACTTTGGATGTAAACATAATCATTTAGGCAGTGAATGTTTGTGGCAGTACTGCCGATAATTATTCTCATCTCTTATTATAGTACTAAGATTAAAACGGATGCATTGTAAGTGTTGTTATTCTTGAATTGTTGGCAACCTGTGGTGGTGCATAACAAATTGAAAGCTTTTCTTCATTCTTGGGTATGGTAATTACGGCACATATTTCAGGTATGGAAGACGTATTCTTAATTCAATTTTAAGTATAATACATATTGTGACAACACGATGTTTTGTCAGTGTATGCAGTTAAATCTATTTATAATAAGGATGTATCACTTACGGTTGATAGATAGAGAGATGCTACTACTGATAACTGATTACTTACGAGGTTTGTTTATTGTGTAAAGATGTCAAGTAATCGATGCATTGAAGCACGTTACTGCTACAGGGCGCAGCCATTATTGTTATGACAGCTGAGGAGCTAGCCGATAGCTTATAATTAGTTTCGTATTTTGTATTACTAGTGCTTCTGGTTGTTTCAGACGATGTTTTGAACGTGTGATGTAAAGGAAAAGTGAGTTATTAGAGTTATAGTACGTGTATTAATGTTTATATTCGATAGACATTGTTTTGTATGATTATTGAATTTGGTTAGAGATTATCCAGCGAGTGATCCAGCAATTTCTAGCGAATCCAGCGATCGCTTCACGTGCTTATATTCCATAGATGACGTGATCTTTGAAACCAGTCAGTCTGCGTCTGTCTGTGTCTGAGGTCTGTTGTGTTTGTTGTTGTTAGTGTGTAGCGATGGACAGAGAGGCGATTTCCTCAGTTCCTGAGCTGGCAATGCTTGTGTATCATGTTACATGTAGTTTATATGTGTTGGGATGGATTTATGGGATTATTCATGTTAATTTTAGGAATTATTTCGTACTGAGAAGTTGGAAATACTTTGTAAAGATGCATCTGTTACTGTTACGTTAGGTTCAGTTGTTATTGGATTATATTTATTTATTGATAATGAAGATGTCAATAGATAGTTGGAATGGAAACTTGAGTATGTTTGGAGATGGTGAAATATTGCCGATATTGTGAACCTTTATTTTATATGTCTTATTGATAAATGTCTCAGTTTGTACCTGTATTTTTGAATCCTGGTTGTTTCTTAGAGGATTTAGGAACTATTCAGGTGAATATATGGTGTAACTAAGTCGTCAATGGTTAGGGTAGTTAGGCAAGAGTCTTCTACCCCTCAAATACTTATGTGGCGGTAGCCGCGCTACCACTGGATATTTTCAAGTCGGTTCAGGATACAGAGTCCTGAGCACTTGACCGTCACAATATGTAAATGAGTATAGCACTGATTCATTTTTTTGTATTTGACTCCAGATAAGAAAAGTTGATGTACAGTTTCCTATATATTTTGACCTAAATTTGTTGATATATATTCGGTGTATGTTGTTGTATATTTCCCATTTTGTGTCAGGTATGTGTAACTACCATCGTTTTCAATATTATGACAGTGATCAGAAAAGTATTCATCTATGTAAACGTCTCCCATTTTTGTGCTAAGAATACCACTTAAATATATTATATGTTAGTTTTAATATATTGAGTTTCAAGTTAATGTTAAGTACACTTATATTTCGAATACCCTATTTTACATTTGGCTTTGGTGTGTATCAATGATCATCGAGTATTGATCTCAACAGATATTACAGAGTACTGTCAAATAAAACCAATAGCAAACAATTAAAAAGAAAAACCTTCCAGCAGTTTTTTTATACTTGTTTAGATTTAAAACATTTGTGGATGGAGAAAACGTTCATCGGAATACACTTCCATTTCCAAAGGAAGGACAAAACCTTCAAAACCACCTACTAAACCAAATTGAAAAGACTATATTTAAGTGGTGTAATGCCATGGTTATACGCAATGTTTTCATACACATGAAAACTGAAACATGATTAAGACCATTCCTAATAAAATGTTTCCTTTTGTGAGACATTTAAAATAAGAAGACAAACTAATATAAAAATTATGAAAGAGTTATTGTGAAACAATTATATCAAAATCAAGGGAACATTTTCAAACGTTCATGCTATAATTATATTTAATATATAATTTATATTATATTATAATTATGTGGCATATATTATTAATGTCACGTTATTTGTATACGTTTGAATAAAATTATGTTTATACAGCAATCTAGTAAATAATTGATAAATGCAACAGTATTGAATTGAAGCTATTATGAGGAAAGCAAATATAACACAAAAAGGTCAACAATAAATCAAGACAATACATCACCGTGCAACTGTAGTAGGATACTCACATGCTGAAAGAGAAGAAAAGTAAGGATTAGACAGATAATAAACAGCAATGATAAACAGACAGGTAATACCCAGACATTAAACAGTGTCACCAACTATTATATAAATCAAAATTTGTTTTCAAATCTACTATATAACTTCGAATAAAATCACAGAATGAATTGAATTGAAGAAGAAAAAAATCGTCAGAATTTGAAGTTATTTCTGTGCATTGAATATACCGACGTTATATGGTTAATGAAATCGTTATATTGACAGGTACAGATAAAATGACGGGCAATATCCAGACATCAAACGGTGTCATTATTTGATACACTTCGAAAAAAAACCATCAAGATGGTTTAAAGAATGTATAAGTTTTTTTCCAAACAATATAACGTCCAAATTTATTTTATAAAATAAGTCTTTATCTATTTTCATATAGATATCAAAGAGTTTATTGTATATTATTGATAATGACAGAAATAGATAGGTCTAATTTGTACGTGAGGGAATTATGTACTTTTAACAACTCACATGCACGCAAATCGCAACAGGTTTTAATTTCGTATTTAAATTAATCAGTTTTTATTAGTCCTTTTAATTGTGACTGTTGTGCCGTGCTTGACATTTAGTTCAATCATTATTACCCATTTTTTCTTCTATAATTGTCTTTTATTTATTGTTTAACCATCAAGGCTTTGGATAAAATAGCTCAAACAAGAAAAATCATAAGTTTTTATAATATGTTGCATATGTATATACCTTTATGAATATTTCAGACAAGCTTACTCCCAACCCAACGTCAAGGTTGTTGTAAAAACAGTGTTTCCTATCTTTTATACCTATTATAACAGCAACAATATCAAATATTCCAGCATTTTATTATACTTTGATTGAAAACTTTTTGTGGACTTAGAATATGTTCATTGAAATACACTTCTACTTCCAAAAGGAAGAAAAAGACTGTAAAACCAATTATTAGGGATACTTACAACAAGCGGTATACGTATACGCATACTGATACGGAGACGTATTTGACTGGGATCGATCATATACGTAATGTTTACCATACATTCTATAAAATCCTTTACTTCCAACATCTTTCGAGACTAATTTACGACACAGTGTTACAAATATATAAAAAAATGTCGGTATAACTATAGAGCCAAAGGCCTGTTGATCGATCAAAAATCACGTGTTAAAACATGGAATACTTTTTTCACGCATGCACTTTTATCCACGCATGTACAAATTGGACGTTCTTGACCCGAGTTTATATCTTGTAGTTGATTTTATTTCGAATTATAGAAAGTAAAGTCAAATACGTCCCCGTATCCGTATGCGTATACATATACACCTTATTGTAAGTATCACTATTAAGCATGTACCGAACTTAAAGTTATACATGTACATTAATAACTCTTACTTTGAGCTTGATATTTGGATTTTCACGTATACCAACTGTGAAGCGCGGGGGATTATGCCACGCTTTGCGGCTCCCTGTTTGTGATTAAAATTTTACCAAGTTGTTATACGATACCGTACACTTATGACTATACCAAACCGGAATATTGTGCGTACCAAACACGTACACTATAGTCATAATATGCTCACTAAACACCATCGATTATGACACAAAGTATGTATTTATGATCAATTTGAAGTGGTAGATCGTTTTTGTTTGATCCTAATTCTCCATTCAAGATCTGACCATAATGAAATGCATCCGATATCATGAGATATTTTCATATTTTCACGCATTTGTCTCAGTTTTGTACGGAAATGCAATCAAGGTTACATGTTTGAATACAAATAAAGGATACCTTATTCTCATTTTCATATACAATTGGGGGGACATATTAAAACTGTACGCTTTCACTGTTCTAATTTTCAATTGGTTTTGATAAACAAATGAAATAATATCAAGTTTTTGAAGTGATTTAGCAGTTACCCCTCTCATTTTTGGGTACGATTTTTCCAGAAGTAGATACAAAAATAACCGGAGACGGATCCCATTACCATACAAAGGGTAGGTGTAGCTTCGACAAATTTGAAAAATCTTTGAATTTGGTCAGATTAATATAATAGTAAGCTCCGTGTATCTTTTGCGAAGCAAATAACATAACTCATACAAACGGACTCTTATTTAAATATTGAGCCAACAATAAGTTTAAAAATGAGAATGATAAGCAATGTGCTCACAATAGTTGGGAGTATTCTTCCATCTGATTGAAGAGAAAAGAAGAAAAACAATAAAAAGGACATCGATCTAAAATAATTCCTTGGTTTTTGCTTTCAAAATATTCGAATCTTCTCTTTGATATACTGATACGTAAAGAACATTAAATGAAATATATGAAACAGTGTGACGAGTTATACGGTGTTTATAGGTGAAAACAAATTGTGGATTGATAATAAGTACATAGAAATACATTATATTTACAACATCACAACACTTTTTACAACCAATGTGACTTTTCTAAGTAGGATTCAATACTCAGATAAATTAAACACTATTCAATCTAATGTTTGAGGGATCTTACGTAATTGTCTACATGTATAAACTAAAATTTGGAGAGGATTTACTAAGACACCATCAGTTGTACTAGTGTCCATTTTATAATTTTGCAATACGCAGATGTGTCTTTTGTAAATTATATTCCCGTTTATGGAATGTCCAAGCAGTATGACATAAATCGCTTAATTCTTTAAAATGAGACATGGCTTAGTTCTTTCGAATGAGACATGAACACGAAATATACACAACACCCAAGGGAGGTATACGACGTTAACGAGACGGAACAGTGCGCGAATGAAATATAAATCCAGGATATAATATAATACCTACCTAATTGCTTGGTTATATTACAATATGTTATAATATATATCAATATACAACTGTTTCCACATGAATCACCGGTACTTTAAATTGAAATGCATGTTCAAATAGTTATCTTCGTGCACGAAGGTATATCATCCGGAAATATCACAGCATCATTATACAATTTTCAGATGACTATTTACGATACCTGGTGCGAATACATGTAACTTAAGATTATATGTGCTATAACTGGGGGAACATATTGACATGCTATGTTCTCCTCATTTATCAATTAAAATCCATCATGTTTTATTGGTGAATTAAGCTGTGACAAATATTTAAATGGACAGACAAATATGTATGTTGCCTTATAAACATTGGTTACCAAATATAATATATGCTCTATTGTTTATGTCTTATGCAGGACTTGATAGAAATAAACCTGCAAAAATTACGTTACCATTACTAATAACACTGGTAGTCTGTAAAAATGTGAAATGAAATTATAGACTATAATTATGTTGGCACTACGTGTATATTGGTAGTAATTCACTCATAAAACTAATAAAAATGTATGCATTATAAGTGTTGTTATTCTCAAAAAATTGGTGGTGAAAAACAAATTAAAATGTTTTCTTGATTCGTGGTATGGAAATTACGGCACATATTTTAGGAATGGAAGACGTTTTCTTATGACTTTAGCACATATACTAATTATCCTGAAACATGACGACAGCTATAGTAATATATCAGTATTTGATTAGTGGAACTACGCGCTTTGTAGTTAAAAATGCGAAGGTGAAGCAAGATTCTTTAAATATATACCGAATACCCCGAAGTAAAGTGTTAGAGTAATTTAGCTGTTTATATCTATACTAACGATATTGTGATTTTAGTGGAAGTAATGGGATTTAACATCGGACTATTCATACTAATTAGGTTACTTAGAAAATAATGTATAATTATAATAATGCTCATGTCTGAAGTGCATAGACATGAATTGTTGATTGATGGTTTTTTTCTACATTACATACTTCGTAGTGTATATAACTGGTGTGTTCCCCATTCAGTATTAATGAGTTATCCATGTATCGTTTAAGTATCATTAACGTGATCAAATTATTGTCTCTGTATCTTATTCTGTATCAGTGATCTGGTATACTTTAATACCATACACACTGTCTACATTACGTGTTTACCTCTTTTACTTGTTAAATCACAAATGCTTATTGTTTAAACTTTGTACGTATCCATATAAACGACTCCCATTTTTCTGTTTTTGTGATTTCGCTGAAAGACTATATATTTAGTTTTTATTCTACTGTCTACTATCAAAAGTACTTTTTTTCTTATATGCCTTTTTTGGCTGTATTTTGTATTTAATGGTCATCGAGTAATTGTATCGACAAAATAATTATGTAGTTTAATATGATCAGTTTTTATTGATTTTTTCAACAGTTTAAAATTAAAATTTAATTATTGAGAAAGAATGATCCGAACGGTAACCTGGTTCAATTGTTGAAGAAGTGAAGGTAAAGACTATCTGAATCAGTATATAATCTAATCTGGCCTGTTGGTGTGGATTTCTTCTCCGCCAAGTATATTCTTTTAGTCTCGGGACTCTTTTCTCTAAATGTGTCTACTAGTCAAAAGTGTCATATATTCCAAATTTTCTTTCTTGCATTAGGGTTGTTATGTTTTTTTATAGTTATCACAATCTAATTTAGGATCAAATATCATGTTAAATTATCCACATATTACATATTATTTTTTTTCATTTCCAAACTCTTCTATAATATCAAATATTTCGTCATAAAAAAGGAGGTTGGTCAATGCTAGGTCCATATAAAGTAATTAACGTTATTTTTCTCCATTAACTATTATATTTAAGGCTAACATGTTACCGTTCATATCTTTCTTTTCCTGTGGTCGGTGGTTCTGTGGACTATGTGGTAACAGTAAAAGGCGTATCTGATATGCCTATGCTTCAGAGGACATATATTCTATATAGTTTTATTTGTTTTGATTTACGAAGAGCCGCCTCGCGTTTGGATTTAAATTTCTCGTGTGCATTATGAAGGTTGGTTGAGCATTAACAGGAGCTAACTTAATTGTTTTCTATACGTTTACAAATAGTAAACATTATTACAAAATCATGTTTCGGTGTTGTATTTCCTGAGAGTTTAGAATGACATAAACTATATTGAAATAGCTAAGTAATATTGATACCTTTTGTTGTCCAAAAGGTAATAGGATTAATTAAAAAAACCAGATGCATATGTCGGTAAATGTAGACAATAATGATGAACCCATATCTTCGTTCACGTAAAGGTGCTTTAGGACAATTTCAAAAGAGCTTCCATATCTGTTCATTACAGTTTCAATCCAACTTATAGCGAGCTGTAACGATGTCAGTGTCTCATCTGTTTTATAAAGTGTTACCAAGGATGTTTTTCTAGGTGGAAGTACCATGACCCTAAGGTGAAGCAATCGGCGTATCGCGTATGAAATCCTCGATATGGTCGAATCTTTAAAAGTATGAACGGCTACTAGTGCGTCCGGAAACTTCCATTTCTAAACCAGGAATCATGCTGAGGTGATCCTGAATTCGTTTTTTAGATATTGAATCGGAGCGTATCGCACAGTATTGTAGTGGAGTGGAAATACAAGTTTGATTTTAATTGATTGGTAGATGACGATTATGTTAAACGTTCCCGCTTTGTTTATAAAGCGCGATAACCATCAGATATTCTCAAACTATGTATTGTGGAACAGTCGACACGTGGGTTAATCACACATAGACCACTCTATATAATGCGTCGTCTCCAGATATTTTTGTCACTGATAAATGTTGACAAGTAATGTTTATGCATAGTCATCTTAATCACATCATTTGTGAAGACGGAGTATCATTTAATACAATATAAAATACTTACAATATGACTTAAACTATTATATTCCTTTACAAGTATTTAATCTAGGAATTGTCATGCCTACAATAATAGTAAGCGAGTTAACCATGAAAGGCAAATTTCTCAATACGTCTCTGTATTAATTAACAATGTCTTGCAAGAGACCAAAAATGCACACTACACAGGTAAGAGCAAATAGAGTACACTCACTCGTGCCACTGACGTTTGAAGGGCATTATCTACCAACTTCATAATATCAAACAGCACATTATTATTTGTTAGATTGTGTTTATATCTGTAAATCACGATAACATATTACTCCAAATTACGTTTTTTAATCGATTAAAAGAGTGTGAATTGTTTCAAAATAAAATTTACTGTAGATTTTGTTTTTAGTTGTTTTTTTTAAACTTGTCTTGTTGTCGTTAAGAGGCTAAGTGCATTTGACTTCCCGTGCTATTCAATTGTATTATTCGCAGACATGTTCAAATATCGAATACTAAATGTTCAGCGAACTATGTACACTAACTAATCAAATTAAAATGAATGACGAATATTGTGTAGTTTCCAATACCGATAGTTGAAAAATTCAACATTGTTACAAGTGTCCAAATATGTTCACATCGGAAAAAAGGCTATGTCACCATTGCAATGTAGCAACACATATACAATGGTGCTCGTAAAGTAATACACAGCAAAAACACACAACAATATTGTGGTGTACCTAGATGTGTATCAGATGGAAGATATGCGATTCTGTATGTCTTCATCATATTAGAAGAGATGGATGGTTGTTATTCAAGGCATATCCTTGACAATTAAATGTTAGCATGTTTTCCTCGTTTGAAGTCTATGTATAATAGAAAAATATTCGATAAAACTTACAATTGGTATAGAAAACAAAAAAAGGCACAGCCAATAACTTATTTTGGTTTGTTACATTACTTTTTCCGCGAGATTCATGATTCAAATTACCGAAATGTCCATATGTGTTTTTTGTTAACAACACATGGTATACATAAAAATGGTTACATCATTTGTTGTGGTGATTTGGATATTTGATTTACAGATAACAAACCCAATGGTTGTTTACCCCAAGGATTACAGACGGGGTGATTATAAATGCTGACACCATTAAGAAAACTACTGAAGACAGGTGACATTCCATCAAAAAATTCGATTAGACTGTACAACTTTAGCCAGGCGAATTTTGAAAATAAAAAATGCCACCTGTACTGAGTCAATTTCTACTATACTTTTTGATGCAAAAAACTATGTGTTGTCTGGTTCCTATCTATGCGTTTTATATGCTAATTGTGTCATTTTGGCCATTTTGATAACTGAACTTCAAGATGTGCTGTCATATGACCCCATAGGACATTAGTTGTCAATGTCAATAAGCATACAATGGAGCTAGATATCATAACCGGTCCAAAAACATGTTTCGAAAAACTTGCCAGATGGGTACATGGGAACCTATTTCTTCTCCTCCATATATCATATGATTTGAATTACTAACATTGAAGAACATACATTCATTATGATATTAGGTTTATCAATATTGCTAATTCCGTATATGAACAGTGATAATACACAACAGGAGAGAATACTGGAATGAGAACTAGTACTAAGTATCGATAAAGGCAGCGTGAAACTATGGAAGTCGGGAATAGAACTAGCTACAGCTAAGTCTTATATTAGTGACCTTAAACAACGGATGAATTCTTTAATTATATTATTTACTGAATTTCAAACATATACATGTTTTTTGCGACTTTTTGTAATATATACATTCCATGCTAAAACTATGCAGAGTGCGCAATTAGAAATCGTAATGAACAAATATGTGGTTTGTGGTAGCAAAGCGTTTCCACTGTATTCTTATGTGACAGAGCTTAGAAACAACTACTTATACTGTTAAGTATACAAAATAGATAGTATATTACCCGCAAGCCATCGTCGTGCCAAAGTAAGGAAGTTTGAATAATTAGGAAAGCATTCAAAATGAATGACTAGCATATACTATCTCCATTAAGGAATATACGAATGCTGCTATCGTAGCTAAGCTAATGTTTTGCATCGGAAAGTTTGTCATCTGCTCGAGATGTTATGGGCCCTAAGATACTCAATAGTACGACATGCTTGGTTGGTGCTACTAGAGTTCGGGCTGTTTTTTGTACTCTGCGTATTAGCTACGGGTACTTAGCTAGCAATGTTTGTAAGTGTTAAAGTTTTTCCTCAAACACTTATTATATTTTTTAGTTAGGTATAATGAGCCATTATCTTTAACACTATTGAAACTAATTTCGGATTACCACCACCAAATGAGAACGAACATTAATATTTGTAAAGGGAAATTGGATCTGATATTTTGAAAATGTGTATTCCACAGTATTGTAGTTATGTTTAGTGTTTGAAGAGTACGTAACTATTAGGTATTGTAATCATATTACTCTGTACATATAACGACAAAATGATATATATGTTTTTCGACTTCTCCCATAGTTAATAAGGTTGTACTGATATTGCTGGAACCATTCTAGATAAGAACATGTTGGGTCCTGCTCTCTTATTGTTCATATCAATGTATGCTACAATATCAGACTATACTCTTCTTTACTCTTTCTCACCTAATGGAAAGGATGATAATTGTTATATACACGTGGTACACTGTATAATGTGATCGGGAGGATATATATAATACAACGGTAATGTGTCTCTGACCATCATAGCATTTACAAAATTAACAACGATGGTATGGGTCAAACTCTAATTTGAAGTCAGTTAAACATTAGCCATAGTTAAGTGACATGCATAAACTCAAGTTAATATTGTATTGATCAGAATGTGATAATGTTTATCATTGTTATATTATAGCATGTGTCACTGGGCAGATACTACATTGATCTTGAGCTAAATTCCCTTATTACCTATTATACGAGTTATGGTATTATTAACGTAAATAACGCACTATGCTTATCTATGGCTTTCGATTCAATTACACGTTTCCTAATGGAATTCAATGTCATGTCACGGAATCAAAAACAATACTCTTTATATGAACGCTGCAATCGATTAATGACGCAATTTAAGTTTTGTAGTTTTAAAGTGAGAGTAGCTTAACCATTTCGACAGAAATTCGATGAAGGTATTGACTATATTTGTACAAATTTTTGTATAAAGAATTAATACTACTTTTTTTGCCAGAATTACTTTATTTTTCTTTAGATGGTTCCTCTTAACATTATCGCCATGCATAGTTAATTGGTGGAGGAAGGCCTGAGTACCAAGAAAAACCACCAACACGGTCGTACCTGCAAGCCTCAAACGTGGGATTCGAATCTCATGTTATGATGTAGAAAAACACCGATATTGGCGTCATGAATTTTGTAACCACTAATCATTGGCATCGCCTTAATTCCATATACCTTCTATATTCACATCACGTCACCTTTATCCCCGCTAACAATATGGTTTTCATCCGCAGACTGGTTGGTCATTAATAGTATCGCTTTTTTTTTCGGTACATCAATCAGCGACAATGAATTTCCTTTGCCAACACTATTTTTCATGTTTTAGGTTAATTTTTACATAGACTTAGAAATAATGACTAATCAAGGTATCACGTGTTTCCATAATCGTTTGTGCGGTGCTATTTTTTGGTGAGAAAGTACTTTTTATAATTTTCCTGCTTAAATGCCGTTTAGCAGACAAACATAACCTGTTATCGTCATTCCGTCAAAATGTGAACAAAATTCCCACGTAATATTTATATTCATATCATTATACGATACGATATAAGGTACTTGTATCACGACATGATGGATGAATTTATCCAATTATACGTCAAGTGTTTGGTCATATATAAACTACGTTTTACAGGGATACTTTAAAAGTGGCAACAGTCATGCTCATTTAAAAGTGTTGGGCCCACATGTTTTGATTTGTACGAAATTAAAACACAAAAGCAAAGGCACTACAATTTTGAGTAAATAACCTCATTGGCTTATTCTAATTCATGTATACGTATTATTCCCAATGGGTTTGTGAAATCCAATAGACAGATGAATGAAAAAACATTCTTTTTATGCACGTCATTGATTATATCAAATTAAGTGTAAAATATTTGGACTCTTTTTCGTTCTGCAATAATCCCATGTCTTATACTACTTTTCTATAAACAATAAATTCTAAATGTATACTCTTATTTGTTTTAGACGCGCTTCACAAACACTATAACATAAAAGCAATAATATAAGACTAACTTGACATTCGATATGATATATTCTTTCGTCACTTCTGTCCCGGTATACCCTCTTATTGGATTTAATATGCGAAGGACTTTAATATTACACCCTGCCTAAATAGTACAGATGGAACTTTTTATATTGGGTTCATATCTGAGTACACTCCCGATTACCTGGCTGGGTATACTGAAGTGTTTATCTGTACTGATACGATATATAGGTTACAATGGTAACAGATAAAGGCATACCAACATCATATATCCTGCTCAGTATACATATATGACGCCAAAATAATTTATCAATACAGTAATTAAAGCGAAACCTTTCTAAGCATTGTCTAATGACATATGATAGATAAGGCCAACGTCTCTATTGGATGTCCGTTGATAAATATCAACAGGACGACCACTATGATGCAAAGCTTTATTCAATACAGAAATATAAAAATCAGTCTGAGGAAGTCCGCAACGAAATAAGTTGAATATGTTTGCTACAAAAAACAAAAAAAAATTAATACGTTGTTTTTCCTTTGCTATTTTTTTATCTATGACAAGGTCCAAGTTGCCCAGTAGAGATATATGTCATGGTTCCTTTTTTAACTTTCAAATTCATGTTCTATTTTGAATTTCCTTAATTGTGGCAATGCGATTTTCTTAACAACATTACCACCAAGTATTGTATTTTTTGTAAAGGATTATCATTATCATTTCCCTTATCCCTTATCAAAGCTAGATTTGAAATTGGATATGAAATTTCAGAAAATGTTTTCTATTACTTCAAAGCAGTTATACAAATAGCGAAAATGACCTTAAATACATACGTATAATTATTAATGTTGTGCAGCTTAAAATTAATGCAGTCATCTTGGCTTAGAAAATAAATATATTGCGAAGTAGGGATTTAAATCAAATCTGTGAAATATCAATTAATTCCTTGAACTAAGTCTGTAGCAACGACCCATGTAACCTGGTAACTATTTACTATTATTAAATCCATATCAATGAACAGAATAGTTTTAATCACTAGAACCAAGCTATTTAGTTACCAATTGCAAATATTATTGTAATGGTCTTAAATACCAAAATGGTTGTTTTGAATTTTGATTATGCAACTTAAATGTTCTACACAACATAACTCTAATCAATCGAATTTGATATCATATCAAAGCTTTACAATGGGTATGGATTATAAATTGACAGTAATGATGTAATCCGCTAGATTGTGAGATTAATAATTCTAAACCAATGCTACAAAGTAGACTTGAATCATATGGTTTGACCTTCTAAACGATAGATTTATCGGTCTTCGATTTTTTCTGAAATTTTCACAATATTTTACCTATTAATAAAGCAATCGTTAGAGACATTTGGTATCACTCAAACTGGAAGGGGTGAATCATATTTGTTATATAATTGACAGGGCGGAAAAATAACAATCAAATCTGACATTTTCTTTCTTTGAAATGTAGCAAAGACATTTTATTTGTTAATTATACGCCACACATTTTGTGGTCAAAATTGTCGTATTTTATTATCTTGACAATGAACAAATTACAACATAAACATGCTTTTGATACCGTTTTTTGGATAAAAAAAGGAACTCTGAACGAACACCTCTATCTAGGTCAACTTTAAATTTGGCCAATAGCAAACGCCCCATGTGACCTCTGGATTTTTAAACGCATTTCGCGGTCGGCATTTTTGCCGTTGCTACATATAACATTCGGTTTTCATATATTAGTTTCATAGGCAGATTTCCATTTGGTTCGTGAAGCGAATGTATTTTAGTTATTTAAATATCAGGGAACCAAGGTTATTCTTTTATATGTATAATTTCATCAAAGTGATGTATTCCAACGATTTACGTCACGAGATGAATGGAATTCATAGACATGGACCTGCAGAAC
>SAYR01017467.1:520454-532557 GCA_004382745.1 Argopecten irradians irradians | reverse complement strand
TATGTGGCATATATTATTAATGTCACGTTATTTGTATACGTTTGAATAAAATTATGTTTATACAGCAATCTAGTAAATAATTGATAAATGCAACAGTATTGAATTGAAGCTATTATGAGGAAAGCAAATATAACACAAAAAGGTCAACAATAAAACAAGACAATACATCACCGTGTAACTGTAGTAGGATACTCACAAACTGAAAGAGAAGAAAAGTAAGGATTAGATAACAAACAATAAAGATTAACAGAGAGGTAATACCCAGACATTAAACAGTGTCACCAACTATTATATAAATCAAAATTTGTTTTTAAATCTGCTATATAACTTCGAATAAAATCACAGAATGAATTGAATTGAAGAAGAAAAAAAATCGTCAGAATTTGAAGTTATTCCTGCTCACTGAATATGCCGACGTTATATGGTTAATGGAATCGTTATATTGACAGGTACAGATAAAAGGACGGGCAATATCCAGACATCAAACGGTGTCATTATTTAATACACTTTGAAAAAAAACCATCAAGATGGTTTAAAGAATGTATAAGATTTTTTTCCAAACAATTTAACGTCCAAATCTATTTTATGAAATAAGTCCTTATCTATTTTCATATAGATATCAAAGAGTTTATTGTATATTATTGATAATGACAGAAATAGATAGGTCTAATTTGTACGTGAGGGAATTATGTACTTTTAACAACTCACATGCACGCAATTCGCAACAGATTTTAATTTCGTATTTAAATTAATCAGTTTTTATTAGTCCTTTTAATTGTGACTGTTGTGCTGTGTTTGACATTTAGTTCAATCATTATTACCCATTTTTTCTTCTATAATTGTCTTTTATTTATTGTTTAACCATCAAGGCTTTGGATAAAATAGCTCAAACAAAAAATCATAAGTTTTTTATAATATGTTGCATATTTATATCCCTTTATGAATATTTCAGACAAGCTTACTCCCAACCCAACGTCAAGGTTGTTATTAAAATAGTGTTTCCTATCTTTTATACCTATTATAACAGCAACAATATCAAGTATTTCAGCATTTTTGATACTTTGATTTAAAACTTTTTGTGGACTTAGAATATGTTCATTGAAATACACTTCTACTTCCAAAAGGAAGAAAAAGACTGTAAAACCAATTATTAGGGATACTTACAACAAGCGATATACCTATACGCATACTGATACGGAGACGTATTTGACTGGGATCGATCATATACGTAATGTTTACCATACATTCTATAAAATCTTTTACTTCCAACATCTTCCGAGACTAATTTACGACACAGTGTTACAAATATATAAAAAATGTCCGTATAACTATAGAGCCAAAGGCCTGTTGATCGATCAAAAATCACGTGTTAAAACATGGAATACTTTTTTCACGCATGCACTTTTATCCACGCATGTACAAATGGGACGTTCTTGACCCGAGTTTATATCTTGTAGTTGATTTTATTTCGAACTATAGAAAGTAAAGTCAAATACGTCCCCGTATCCGTATGCGTATACATATACACCTTATTGTAAGTATCACTATTAAGCATGTAACGAACTTAAAGTTATACATGTACATTAATAACTCTTACTTTGAGCTTGATATTTGGATTTTCACATATACCAACTGTGAAGCGCGGGGGATTATGCCACGCTTTGCGGCTCCCTGTTTGTGATTAAAATTTTACCAAGTTGTTATACGATACCGTACACTTATGACTATACCAAACCGGAATTTTGTGCGTACCAAACACGTACACTATAGTCATAATATGCTCACTAAACATCATCGATTATGGCACAAAGGATGTATTTATGATCGATTTGAAGTGGTAGATCGTTTTTGTTTGATCCTAATTCTTCATTCAAGATCTGACCATAATGAAATGCATCCGATATCATGAGATATTTTCATATTTTCACGCATTTGTCTCAGTTTTGTACGGAAATGCAATCAAGGTTACATGTTTGAATACAAATAAAAGATACCTTATTCTCATTTTCACATACAATTGTGGGGACATATTAAAACTGTACGCTTTCACTGTTCTAATTTTTAATTGGTTTTGATAAACAAATGAAATAATATCGAGTTTTTGAAGCGATTTAGCAGTTACCCCTCTTATGTTTTGGGTTCAGAAGTAGATACAAAAATAACCGGAGCCGGATCCCGTTACCATACAAAGGGTAGGTGTAGCTTCGACAAACTTGAAAAAATTGTCAGATATTTGAATTTGGTCAGATTAATATAATAGTAAGCTCCGTGTATCTTTTGCGAAGCAAATAACATAACTCATACAAACGGACTGATATTTAAATATTGAGTCAACAACAATAAGTTTAAAAATGAGAATGATAAGCAATTTGCTCACAATAGTTGCGAGTATTTTTCTATCTGATTGAAGAAAAAAGAAGAAAAAAAAATAAAAAGACATCAATCTAAAATAATTCCTTGGTTTTTGCTTTCAAAATATTCCAATTTTCTCTTTGATAGTGCATACTGCCACGTAAAGAACATTAAATGAAATAAATGAAACATTGGTGACGAGTTATACGGTGTTTATAGGTGAAAACAAATTGTGGATGGATAATAAGTACATATAAATGCATTATATCTACAACATCACAACACTCTTTACAACCAATGTGACCTTTCTAAGTAGGATTCAATACTCAGATAAATTAAACACTATTCAATCTAATATCTGAGGGATCTTACGTAATCGTCTACATGTATAAACTAAAATTTGGGGATGATTCACTAAGATACCATCAGTTGTACTAGTGTCCATTTTATAATGTTGCATTACGCAGATGTGTCTTTTGTAAATTATATTTCCGTTTATGGAATGTCCAAGCAGTATGACATAAATCGCTTAGTTCTTTCGAATGAGACATGGCTTAGTTCTTTCCAATGAGACATGAAAATGAAATATACACAACACTCAAGGGAGGTATACGACGTTAACGAGACGGAACAGTGCGTGAATGAAATATAAATCCAGGATATAATATAATACCTACCTAATTTCTTGATTATATTACAATATTTTATAATATATCACAATATAAAACTGTTTCCACATGAATCACCGGTACTTTAAATTGAAATGTATGCTCAAATAATTATCTTCGTGCACGCAGGTATATCATCCGGAAATATGACAGCATCATTATACAATTTTCAGATGACTATTTACGATAACTGGTGCGAATACATGTTGTAACTTAAGATTATATGTGCTATAACTGGGGGAACATATTGACATGCTATGTTCTCCTCATTTATCAATTAAAATCCATCAGGTTTTATTGGTGAATTAAGCTGTGACAATTATTTAAATGGACAGACAAATATGTATGTTGCCTTATAAACATTGGTCACCAAATATAATATATGCTCTATTGTTAATGTCTTATGCAGGACTTGATAGAAATAAACCTGCAGAAATTACGTTACCATTACTAATAACACTGGTAACCTGTAAAAAAATGTGAAATGAAATTATAGACCATAATTATGTTCGCACTACGTGTATATGGGCAGTAATGCACTCATAAAACTAATAAAAATGTATGCATTATAAGTGTTGTTATTCTCAAAATATTGGTTGTGAAAAACAAATTAAAATGTGTTCTTGATTCGTGAATATGGAAATTACGGCACATATTTTAGGAATGGAAGACGTTTTCTTATGACTTTAGCACATATACTAATTATCCTGAAACATGACGACAGCTATAGTGATATATCAGTATTTGATTAGGGAAACTAAGCGCTTTGTAGTTAAAAATGCGAAGGTGAAGCAAGATTCTTTAAATATATACCGAATACCCCGAAGTAAAGTGTTAGAGTAATTTAGCTGTTTATATCTATACTAACGCTCTTGTGTTTTTATTGGAAGTAATGGAATTTAACATCGGACTATACATACCAACTATGTTACTTAGAAAATAATGCATAATTATAATAATGCTCATGTCTGAAGTGCATAGACATGAATTGTTGATTGATGTTTTTTTTCTACATTACATACTTCGTAGTGTATATAACTGGTGTGTTCCCCATTCAGTATTAATGAGTTATCCATGTATCGTTTAAGTATCATTAACGTGATCAAATTATTGTCTCTGTATCTTATTCTGTATCAGTGATCTGGTATACTTTTAATACCATACACACTGTCTACATTACGTGTTTACCTCTTTTACTTGTAAATCACAAATGCTTATTGTTTAAACTTTGTACGTATCCATATAAACGACTCCCATTTTTCTGTTTTTGTGATTTCGCTGAAAGACTATATATATTAGTTTTATTCTACTGTCTACTATCAAAAGTACTTTTTTTTCTTATATGCCTTTTTTGGGCTGTATTTTGTATTTAATGGTCATCGAGTAATTGTATCGACAAAATAATTATGTAGTTTAATATGATCAGTTTTTATTGATTTTTTCAACAGTTTAAAATTAAAATTTAATTATTGAGAAAGAATGATCCGAACGGTAACCTGGTTCAATTGTTGAAGAAGTGAAGGTAAAAGACTATCTGAATTCAGTATATAATCTAATCTGGCCTGTTGGTGTGGATTTCTTCTCCGCCAAGTATATCTTTTAGTCTCGGGACTCTTTTCTCTAAATGTGTCTACTAGTCCAAAAGTGTCTATATATTCCCAAATTTTCTTTCTTGCATTAGGGTTGTTTATGTTTTTTTATAGTTATCACAATCTAATTTAGGATCAAATATCATGTTAAATTATCCACATATTACATATTATTTTTTTTCATTTCCAAACTCTTCTATAATATCAAATATTTCGTCATAAAAAAGGAGGTTGGTCAATGCTAGGTCCATATAAAGTAATTAACGTTATTTTTCTCCATTAACTATTATATTTAAGGCTAACATGTTACCGTTCATATCTTTCTTTTCCTGTGGTCGGTGGTTCTGTGGACTATGTGGTAACAGTAAAAGGCGTATCTGATATGCTATGCTTCAGAGGGCATATATTCTATAATAGTTTTATTGTTTTGATTTATGAAGAGCCGCCTTGCGTTTGGATTTAAATTTCTCGTGTGCATTATGAAGGTTGGTTGAGCATAAACAGGAGCTAACTTAATTGTTTTCTATACGTTTACAAATAGTAAACATTATTACAAAATCATGTTTCGGTGTTGTATGTTCCTTGAGAGTTTAAAATGACATAAACTATATTGAAATAGCTAAGTAATATTGATACATTTGTTGGTCCAAAAGGTCTAGATTAATTCAAAAACCTGATGCATATGTCGTTAAATGTAGACAATAATGATGAACCATATCCTTCGTTCACGTAAAGGTGCTTTTAGGACAATTTCAAAAGAGCTTCAAATATCTGTTCATTACAGTTTCAATCCAACTATAGCGAGCTGTAACGATGTCATGTTCTCATCTGTTTTATAAAGGTTACCCAAGGATGTTTTCTAGGTGGGAAGTACCATGACCCCTAAGGTGAAGCAATCGGCGTATCGCGTATGAAATCCTCGATATGGTCGAATCTTTTAAAAGTATGAACGGCTACTAGTGCGTCCCGGAAACTTCCATTTCTAAACCAGGAATCATGCTGAGGTGATCCTGAATTCGTTTTTAGATATTGAATCGGAGCGTATCGCACAGTATTGTAGTGGAGTGGAAATACAAGTTTGATTTTAATTGATTGGTAGATGACGATTATGTTAAACGTTCCCGCTTTGTTTATAAAGCGCGATAACCATCAGATATTCTCAAACTATGTATTGTGACAGTCGACACGTGGGTTAATCACACATAGACCACTCTATATAATCGTCGTCCTCAGATATTTTTGTCAACTGATAAATGTTGACAAGTAATGTTTATGCATAGTCATCTTAATCACATCAATTTTGTGAAGACGGAGTATCATTTAATACAATATAAAATACTTACAATATGACTTAAACTATTATATTCCTTTACAAGTATTTAATCTAGGAATTGTCATGCCTACAATAATAGTAAGCGAGTTAACCATGAAAGGCAAATTTCTCAAATACGTCTCTGTATTAAGTTAACAAATGTCTTGCAAGAGACCAAAAATGCACACTACACAGGTAAGAGCAAATAGAGTACACTCACTCGTGCCACTGACGTTTGAAGGGCATTATCTACCAACTTCATAATATCAAACAGCACATTATTATTTGTTAGATTGTGTTTATATCTGTAAATCACGATACATATTACTCCAAATTACGTTTTTTAATCGATTAAAAGAGTGTGAATTGTTTCAAATAAAATTTACTGTAGATTTTGTTTTTAGTTGTTTTTTTTAAACTTGTCTTGTTGTCGTTAAGAGGCTAAAGTGCATTTGACTTCCCGGTGCTATTCAATTGTATTATTCGCAGACATGTTCAAATATCGAATACTAAATGTTCAGGAACTATGTACATAACTAATCAAAATTAAAATGAATGACGAAATATTGTTGTAGTCCAATACCGATAGTTGAAAAATTCACATTGTTACAAGTGTCAAATAATGGTTCACTCGGAAAAAGGCTATGTCACCATTGCAACTGTAGCAACACATATACAATGGTGCTCAGTAAAGTAATACACAGCAAAAACACACAACAATATTGTGGTGTACCTAGATGTGTATCAGATGGAAGATATGGCGATTCTGTATGTCTTCATCATATTAGAAGAGATGGATGGTTGTTATTCAAGGCATATCCTTGACAATTAAATGTTAGCATGTTTTCCTCGTTTGAAGTCTATGTATAATAGAAAAATATTCGATAAAACTTACAATTGTATAGAAAACAAAAAAAGGCACAGCCAGATAACTTATTTTGGTTTGTTACATTACTTTTTCCGCGAGATTCATGCATTCAAATTACCGTAAATGTCATAGTTGTTTTGTTAACAACACATGTATACATAAAAATGGTACATCACTTTGTTGTGGTGATTTGGATATTGATTTACAGATAACAAACCCAATGGTTGTTTACCCCAAGTATTACAGACGGGGTGATTATAAATGCTGGACACCATTAAGAAAACTACTGAAGACAGGTGACATTCCATCAAAATTCGATTAGACTGTACAACTTTAGCCAGGCGAATTTTGAAAATAAAAAAATGCCACCTGTACTGAGTCAATTTCTACTTATACTTTTGATGCAAAAAACTATGTGTTGTCTGGTTCTCTATCTATGCGTTTATATGCTAATGTGTCATTTTGGCCATTTTTGATAACTGAACTTCAAGATGGCTGTCATATGACCCCCATAGGACATTAGTTGTCAATGTCAATAAGCATACAATGGAGCTAGATATCATACCGGTCCAAAAAACATGTTTCGAAAAACTGCCAGATGGGTACATGGGAACCTATTTCTTCTCCTCCACTATATCATATGATTTGAATTACTAAACATGAAGAACATACATTCATTATGATATTAGTTTATCAATATTGCTAATTCCGTATATAACAGTGATAATACACAACAGGAGAGAATACTGGAATGGAAACAGAACTGATACTGACTGATAAAGGCAGCGTGAAACTATGGAAGTCGGGAATAGAACTAGCTACAGCTAAGTCTTATATTAGTGACCTTAAACAACGGATGATTCTTTAATTATATTATTTACTGAATTTCAAACATATACATTGTTTTTCTTGCACTTTTGTAAATATATACATTCCACTGCTAAAACTATGCAGAGTGCCCATTATAAACGTAATGAAAATAATTGTCTTTGTGGTAGAAAGCGTTCCATATTACTTATTGACGAGCTTCAAACAACTACTTATACATGTAATACAAAATGATAGTATATTACCCGCAAGCATCCAAAGTAAGGAAGTCTTGAATACATTGGAAGCATCCAAAATGAAGCTACATATACTTCTCAATTAAGGCAAATTACGAACATGCTATCGCTAAAATAATTTTTTGCATCGGAAAGTTGTCATCGCTCTGAGATGTATAGGTGGCGCAACTAAGATACTCAATACGCCACGCATTTGGTTGCCTAGAGTTCAGGCTGTTTTTGTAGCTCTGCGTAATTAGCTACGGGTACTTAGCTACAGATGTTTGTAAGTGTTAAAGTTTTTCCCAAGCACTTATTATATTTTTTAGTTAGGTATAATGAAGCCATTATCATTTACACTATTGAAACTAATTTCGGATTACCGACCACCAAATGAGAACGAACTTAATATTTGTAAAGGGAAATTGGATCTATATTTTGAAAATGTGATGTCCACAGTATTTTAGTTATGTTTAGTTTTGAAGAGCTACGTAACTATTAGGTATTGTAATCATATTAACTCTGTACATATAACGACAAAATGATATATATGTTTTCGAACTTCTCCCATAGGTTAATAAGGTTGTACTGATATTTGCTGAGAACCATTCTATGATAAGAACATGTTGGGTTCCTGCTCTCTTATTGTGTCATATCAATGTAGCTACAAAATCAGACTATACTCTTCTTTACTCTTTTCACCTAATGGAAAGGATGATAATTTTATATACACGTGGTAACACTGTAATAATGTGATCGGGAGGGATATATAATAATAGCAAGCGGTATGTGTCTCTGACATCATAACATTAGCAAAATTAACAACGATGGTATGCGGTCAAAACTCTAATTGAAGTCAGTTAAACATTAGCCATTAGTTAAGGTGACATGCATAGTTAACTCAAGTTAATATTGTATTGATCAGAAAGTGTGTAATGTTTAATCCATTGTTATATTATAGCATGTGTCGACTGGGCAGATACTACATGATACTTGAGCTAAATTCCCTTATTACGCTATGTATACGAGTTATAGGTATTATTACATCGTAATACGCAGCTAGCTATGCTTTATGGCTTCGATTCAATTACACGTTTCTAATGGAATTCATGTCATTCACAGGAAATCAATAAACATAGCTCCTTTTATAAGAACGCTGCAATCAATTAATGAAACGCATTTAAGTTTTGTAGTTTTAAAGTGAGAGTAGCTTAACGCATTTCGACAGAAATTCCGATGAAGGTATTGACTAATATTTGTACAAATGTTTTTGTATAGAGAATAATACTCTTTTGTTGCGCAGAATGTACTTCTATTTTCTCTTTAGATGTGTGTCCTCTTTACTATCGGCCATGCAAGGTCTATTTGGTGGAAGGGAAGGCCTGAGTATCCAAAGAAAAAACCACCAACACGGTGCAGTACCTGCAAACCTGGCCTCAAACGTGGGATTCGAATCTCATGTGTATGCAATGTAGGAAAACAACCGAATATTTGGCGGTCATGAATTTTGTAACCACTAATATTGGCATCGGCATTATTCCATTACCTTCTATATTCACATCACGTCACCTTTATCCCCGCTAACAATATGGTTTTCATCCGCAGACTGGTTGGTCATTAATAGTATCGCTTTTTTTTTCGGTACATCAATCAGCGACAATGAATTTCCTTTGCCAACACTATTTTTCATGTTTTAGGTTAATTTTTACATAGACTTAGAAATAATGACTAATCAAGGTATCACGTGTTTCCATAATCGTTTGTGCGGTGCTATTTTTTGGTGAGAAAGTACTTTTTATAATTTTCCTGCTTAAATGCCGTTTAGCAGACAAACATAACCTGTTATCGTCATTCCGTCAAAATGTGAACAAAATTCCCACGTAATATTTATATTCATATCATTATACGATACGATATAAGGTACTTGTATCACGACATGATGGATGAATTTATCCAATTATACGTCAAGTGTTTGGTCATATATAAACTACGTTTTACAGGGATACTTTAAAAGTGGCAACAGTCATGCTCATTTAAAAGTGTTGGGCCCACATGTTTTGATTTGTACGAAATTAAAACACAAAAGCAAAGGCACTACAATTTTGAGTAAATAACCTCATTGGCTTATTCTAATTCATGTATACGTATTATTCCCAATGGGTTTGTGAAATCCAATAGACAGATGAATGAAAAAACATTCTTTTTATGCACGTCATTGATTATATCAAATTAAGTGTAAAATATTTGGACTCTTTTTCGTTCTGCAATAATCCCATGTCTTATACTACTTTTCTATAAACAATAAATTCTAAATGTATACTCTTATTTGTTTTAGACGCGCTTCACAAACACTATAACATAAAAGCAATAATATAAGACTAACTTGACATTCGATATGATATATTCTTTCGTCACTTCTGTCCCGGTATACCCTCTTATTGGATTTAATATGCGAAGGACTTTAATATTACACCCTGCCTAAATAGTACAGATGGAACTTTTTATATTGGGTTCATATCTGAGTACACTCCCGATTACCTGGCTGGGTATACTGAAGTGTTTATCTGTACTGATACGATATATAGGTTACAATGGTAACAGATAAAGGCATACCAACATCATATATCCTGCTCAGTATACATATATGACGCCAAAATAATTTATCAATACAGTAATTAAAGCGAAACCTTTCTAAGCATTGTCTAATGACATATGATAGATAAGGCCAACGTCTCTATTGGATGTCCGTTGATAAATATCAACAGGACGACCACTATGATGCAAAGCTTTATTCAATACAGAAATATAAAAATCAGTCTGAGGAAGTCCGCAACGAAATAAGTTGAATATGTTTGCTACAAAAAACAAAAAAAAATTAATACGTTGTTTTTCCTTTGCTATTTTTTTATCTATGACAAGGTCCAAGTTGCCCAGTAGAGATATATGTCATGGTTCCTTTTTTAACTTTCAAATTCATGTTCTATTTTGAATTTCCTTAATTGTGGCAATGCGATTTTCTTAACAACATTACCACCAAGTATTGTATTTTTTGTAAAGGATTATCATTATCATTTCCCTTATCCCTTATCAAAGCTAGATTTGAAATTGGATATGAAATTTCAGAAAATGTTTTCTATTACTTCAAAGCAGTTATACAAATAGCGAAAATGACCTTAAATACATACGTATAATTATTAATGTTGTGCAGCTTAAAATTAATGCAGTCATCTTGGCTTAGAAAATAAATATATTGCGAAGTAGGGATTTAAATCAAATCTGTGAAATATCAATTAATTCCTTGAACTAAGTCTGTAGCAACGACCCATGTAACCTGGTAACTATTTACTATTATTAAATCCATATCAATGAACAGAATAGTTTTAATCACTAGAACCAAGCTATTTAGTTACCAATTGCAAATATTATTGTAATGGTCTTAAATACCAAAATGGTTGTTTTGAATTTTGATTATGCAACTTAAATGTTCTACACAACATAACTCTAATCAATCGAATTTGATATCATATCAAAGCTTTACAATGGGTATGGATTATAAATTGACAGTAATGATGTAATCCGCTAGATTGTGAGATTAATAATTCTAAACCAATGCTACAAAGTAGACTTGAATCATATGGTTTGACCTTCTAAACGATAGATTTATCGGTCTTCGATTTTTTCTGAAATTTTCACAATATTTTACCTATTAATAAAGCAATCGTTAGAGACATTTGGTATCACTCAAACTGGAAGGGGTGAATCATATTTGTTATATAATTGACAGGGCGGAAAAATAACAATCAAATCTGACATTTTCTTTCTTTGAAATGTAGCAAAGACATTTTATTTGTTAATTATACGCCACACATTTTGTGGTCAAAATTGTCGTATTTTATTATCTTGACAATGAACAAATTACAACATAAACATGCTTTTGATACCGTTTTTTGGATAAAAAAAGGAACTCTGAACGAACACCTCTATCTAGGTCAACTTTAAATTTGGCCAATAGCAAACGCCCCATGTGACCTCTGGATTTTTAAACGCATTTCGCGGTCGGCATTTTTGCCGTTGCTACATATAACATTCGGTTTTCATATATTAGTTTCATAGGCAGATTTCCATTTGGTTCGTGAAGCGAATGTATTTTAGTTATTTAAATATCAGGGAACCAAGGTTATTCTTTTATATGTATAATTTCATCAAAGTGATGTATTCCAACGATTTACGTCACGAGATGAATGGAATTCATAGACATGGACCTGCAGAAC
>SAYR01017467.1:499089-520429 GCA_004382745.1 Argopecten irradians irradians | reverse complement strand
GCGAGAGAGTGCTCATGATAACATAATTATTACCATTTTTCTTCTTTTGTAATTGGTTTATCTATTGTTTAAACCTCAAGAACTTTGGATAAACATTGCACACGTAACCATGACCTGTATTCCTATTTACATGTTCGTATTTATATTTCATATCAATATTTTATACGTTTTTACACTCCGAAACGCACATCAAGCTAGGTGCTAAAGCATGTTCATAGAGTTCTTCCTTAGATTCCCAATGTTCTAACTAAAAACTGAGTACAGTCGAATATCAACTTTTAGCAATAGCAAATAATATAAAATACTGCAGATTATCATATTTTTATGATTTAAGAGAAACTATTTGTGGGCGGATAATACATCCTTGAAATACATTGCTTCCAAAATTCGAAGTACAACAATGTTTTATCGGTGGACATAGGAATGGTATCAATTGTTTTTTCAGAGCATAACTATATAACATGAATACGTAATATGACATTTTTTGCAATAATTATTTTGCTTTTTTGAGAGATTAAAAAAATTCAAAACTAAGTGTACATTTGTCAACTGTTAACAATTTATAGTTAAAAAATTGAGAACAAGTATGATTGTTAATACTTCATGTTGTAAAAGAGTATCACCTAAAACTTTCCCATAGTGATGCTGTGTGGAATAGAACGTGTGCCCGCTTCTTGGAAGATATATTTTTACACCACTTTTAATTAAAGTCCAAAATGAACATTGAAGGATGTTTTCAATCGGCAGTTCTAATGAATAAGAACAATAAATGTTATCAAAGAAATTCGTACAGAATATGCATTATTTCTGTTGAAGAAATATATCAAGGTTTGTAAATGGTTTATGGAATCGCTTATATTGACAGTTAAAAATAAACGGCGGCAAATCATACATCTGACGGTACTATCATTAAATGCACAATGACAACATAACAGTGGTTTAAACAGATGTGTTGGATTTTGGCAAAATATGTAACTTCCAGGTTTTTATAAGTATTTCTTTATTTGTATAGGGCGAAGCACTTCTAAGGTAGCACATTTTTGCGTGAAATTTAGAAAAAAAAAACTATCTTCAAATTTCAATCCTACATCTGAAGGCTTTCAGTTTGCAGCGCTGTTTGTTATAGATATGGGGAGGGGTAATCATGGTAATCACACATTGGTTTATATGATGCTGTTGAAGTCAGGCTGATTTTATAATCAACGGTTCAAACGCTCTGACACACGTAACTCATCGGAGAGGCTCTTTATATTTTGAAGCATTTAAGGTGATTTAGACCAACATTCATGAAATCAGCTGACCAAAAACGGACTTATCTGTTACAGAATAAAATTTCTAACCCTTCTCTAATGGTGTTTCCCTTCTCACCATGGGGATATATGGACGAAGGATAGAGTGTAAATATATGAGCTAAAATAAACCAGAAAAATTCTGCTCCCATATTTCCATCATTGCACTGTTTTAAACATTGCATATAATGTTTACTGAAACATCTGGCTGGCGCCCTATAAGACTTGCCTTCAGTCATATTCTAATATGAAAGGAGTTGATTGACAAATGTGTAATTCTTGATCAGGACGTAAATAGATAACTCTAACTTCCGTAACAGTATTGTATTCTTCATGTGTCCAGAATGTTTCAAAAAAATTTACTTCAATAAAATTTACTAAATTACAGTTTATTACCAGTGTTCTGGAAAATAGTTCTTAGGTTTTGTTTTTTGCAAACATCCGACTAGTTTGTAAATGAAATTATAGGCTCCACCTTGGTATCATGGTTGATCATGTATACTCATTTGTTGCACTGTGGATTATACATAATCATCGTTAGGCAGTAAAATGTTTTTTGGCAGTATGCCGATGAAAATTATTCTCATCTCTTATTTATATGCACTAATAAAACGTATGCATTGTAAGCTGTTGTTATTCTAAATAGTTGTTGGCAACTGTGGTGTGATTAGCAAATTGAAATTTTTTTAATTCTTGGGTATTGACAATTACGGCAACATATTCAGGTATGGAGAGGTATTTGTTATGACATTAGCCATGACGCACAGCTATATTGCTATATCTGGATACGGACTTTTGATTGGTGAAACCTATGCCAATCTTGAAGTTAAAAAGCGAAGGTAACAAATTATTTACGTCAAAAACCTATAACGAATACCCGCACAGTATATGGTTTAAATAATTTAGCAGTTTAAAGTTATACGTATTTCGTTTTTGGATAACAAAATGAGAATGAAAAACATAAGTATAGTCATAGTATAATCATTTTTTCTTTCTTTTCATACCAAATCTGGCTTCTGATTGGCCAATAATTTTTTTGTTGCATGACCACTGATAAAAAATCTGAGAATGGCGCGAACCCAGTACATTATCGGTGACGTCACATAGAGACATTGACGTTGCGTATGTGATTCGGAAGAAAAACTCCCTTGAAAAACACTATAATGTTACATTAACATACTTCATTTTATCAAAATAAAGTATATTACTTAATTATAAGTATTGATGTTTATGCATAAAAATTATTACTATCGGCGGATTCACATAGTTTTGCAAACATTGTTTTTTTCATCCATACCCCGACAAATAAAAATAGTGGAATCAATGCTTAAATGTAAATAAGTATAAACAGCGATTCAATTTTTTGTATTGACTCAAGATATGCAATGTTTGAAATTAAGGTTTTCTATATTATTTTCTGACCTAGAATTTGTTTGATAATATATTCATGTATATTTCCATTTTGTATCAAAGCATTTGTAACTACCATCGTGTTCGTGCTACTAATATTTGACTATGATCAGAAAACTCTACGTTATCATTTACTGCAAAAGTCTCCCTTTTTGTGCTATATACCACTTAAAAAAATCTTTAATAGGTTTAGTTTTTCTATCTTTTAAATTTCAATATAGATATAAAGTAGACGTCCATTTCTAATAACATATTTTATTCTGGGATTTGGTTATATATTAATGGTCATCGCGTAATGATCGTCAAACATAGAATTTGCAGAGGACTGTCAAATGAAACTCAATCGGCATAAACTAAAAAACCTTCCAGCAGCTTGTTATACTTTTTAAGATTTAAAACTATTGAGGATGGAGAAAACGTTCATTGCAATACACTTCCACATTCCACAAATGAAGGAGAAAAGGAGAACAAAACTGTAAAACCAATTATATTCAAAACTGAAAAAAAAATCATTTAAGATCACTCAGGATTTTATGGCAGCTACTTGGCTGTTAATGTTATTCTGTGATCAAGGGATAGTTCACAATATGTCTTCCTATAACTATTGCTGTTATTTTTTAATCAAGCTTACTATATTTAGCGGTCATAAAGGAGCTAAATGCTTGAGTGAACAACAATAGGTGTCTTTGGAATTATATATTGCAAAATCTTCTTAACTTATAAACTGGGTAGGTATGCTAACGATGGTGTAATGTCATGGTTATTGCAATGTTTTCATACACATGTAACAGAAACAAATGATTAAGACAAATATCCTAATAAAATGTTTCCCTCTGTGAGACATTGGAAATAAGAGGACAAACTAATATCAAAATTGTACAAGAGTTATTATGATACATTACATCACCGTGTAACTGTAGTAGGATACTCACACGTTGGAAGAGAAGAAAAGTAAGGATTAGATAACAAACAATAAAGATAAACAGACAGATAATTCCCTGACATTCAACAGAATCACCCGCTCTTATAAACATCAGTATGTGTTTTTTGCACTGCTATTTAACTTTCAATAAAATCACAGAATGAGTATTGAAGGAATTAATTTGTAGGCAAGATTAATCAAGAAAACAATTTGCAGTTATTTATGTTCACTGAATATGCTGACGTTACATGTAAAATAAAATCACTATAAAGACAGGTAGTAAAGATAAAAGGACGGGCAACATCAAGATATCAGACTGTTTCATTATTAAATACACTTTGAAAAAACCCATCAAGGTGGTTTTAACATTGTATTTGGGTTTTTTTTAAACTATGTAACTTATAATGTTTTTATAAAATTAGTCTTTATCTATATTTATACTAATATCTAAGCGTTGATTGTGTAGCTCTAATTTACAACAGCCATAGGTCAATACATTCAAGTCAGAGCCATGTCATACCTTTGTTCTTTAGCCGGTTTTGCATTATCCAAATTTTATAAACTTCAAACTAAAACTGGAAGCACCAGACTTTTATTCCCAAACATTCTCAAACATGTCCAACATACAATAAATCATAACGTGCACATAAACAATGTCTTAACAAATTGTACGTGATGGAATTATGTAGTTTTAACAACTCACATAAACGCAAATCGCGACAGTTTTAATTACCTATTTTAAATGAATCAGTTTATATTAATCAATTCAATTGTAACTGTTGTACCGTTTTTGACAATATTTAGATTTAGATTTATGATTATTACCCATCTATTCTTCTACACAAATAATATATGTATCCCTATTTACGTTTAATATGTTGCAAATTTATATTTCTCTATGATTCCAAACTTCACTTCAAGCTAGCCAATATTCCCAATATTCCTTACAGAGTATTGTCAAATAATACTACTTATTAAAACAGCAACAATATCAAATATCCCAGCGTTTTATTATACCTTTATATGATTTAGAATTATTTGTGGACTTAGAATGGGTTCATTGAATCACTCTTCTACTTTCAAAATGAAGAAAAAGATTTTAAAACCAATTATTAGGAATACTTACAATAAGCGGTAGACTATTTGACGGAGATCGATCAGTATACATAATGTTTACTATCAATTATATAAAATCATTTACTTCTTACATGTTTCGAGGCTGCTTTTCGACACAGTGTTACATATATAAAGAATGTGCCGAACTTAAAGTTATACATGTACATTAATAACTCTTACTTTGAGCTTGATATTTGGGTTTTCACATAAACCAACTGTGGAGCGCGGGGGACTATGCCACGTTTTGCGGCTCCCTGTTTGTGATTAAAATTTGTTATACGATACCATACACTAATGACTATACCAAACCGGATTTTTGTGCGTACCAAACACGTACACTATAGTCATAATATGCTCACTAAACATCATTGATTATGGCACAAAAGATGCATTTATGATAGTGATAGATCGTTTTTGTTTTATCCTAATTCTTCATTCAAGATCTTACCTTAACGAAATGCATCCGATATCATGTGATATTGTTATATTTTCACGCATTTGTCTCAGTTTTGTACGAAAATGCAATCCAGGTTACATGTTTGAATACAACTAAAGGAGAACTTATTCTCATTTTCACATACAATTGTGGGACATATTAGATTTTTACGCTTTCACTGTTCTATTTTTTATTGGTTTCGATAAACAAATGAAATAATATCGAGTTTTTGAAGCGATTTAGCAGTTTCCCCTCTCATTTGTTGGGTACGATTTTTACAGAAGTAGATATCAAACAACTAGGGCCGGATCCCGTTACCATACAGTGGGTAGGTGTAGCTTCGACAAACGTGAAAACTTTTGTAAGATCTTTGAACTCGGTCAGATTAATATAATAGCAAGCTCCGTGTATATTTTGCGAAGCAAATTAAATAACTCATACAAACAGACTGATATTTAAATATTGAGACAACAAAAATAAGTTTAAAAAATGAGAATGATAAGCAATTTGCTCACAATAGTTTGGAATATTCTTCTATCTGATTGAAGAGAAAAGAAGAAAAAAATATATTGATCTAAAATATCTCCTTGGTTTTCGCTTTCAAAATATTCGAATCTTCTCCTTGATAGTGCGTACTGTCGCGAATAGAACATTAAATGGAATGTATGAAATATTGGTGACGAGTTTTACGATGTTTATAGTTGAAAACAAATTGTAGTCAATAGTAATACATTACATTTACAACAACACAACACTCTTTACAACCAATGTGACTTTTCTAAGTAGGATTCGATAATCAGATAAATTTAACACTATTCAATAGAATGTTTGAGGGATCCTACGTAATCGTCTACATGTATCAACTAAAATTTGGAAAGAATTCACTAAGATACCATCAGTTGTTCTAGTGTCCATTTTATAATGTTGCAATACGCAGATGTGTCTTTTGTCAATTATAACAAATGACTTATAATCTCAGTATATTATGTTGATATTTTGTTTTATATTGTATACGTGTTCTGGAAATAATTCTTAGATTTCCGTTTATGGAATGTCCAAGCAGTATGACATAAACCACGTAGTTATTTCGAATGGAACACGAAAACGAAATATACAAAACACTTAAGGGAGGTATACGACGTAAACGAGATGAAACAGTGTGGGAATGAAATATAAATCCAGGAAATACTATAGTACTTACATGATTGTTTAATTATATTACAAAATCTTATAATATATATCACAATATAAAACTATTCTGACATGAATCAATGGTAATCTAAATTGAAATGTATGTTCAAATAATTATCTTCGTGCACGAAGGTATGATATCATCCGGAAATATGACTGCATCATTATACGATTTCCAGAAGACTATGCACGATAACTGGTGCGGATACATGTAACTCTAGATTATATGTGCTATAATGGGGGAACCGTTATCCAAATAAATAGAGCCGTGATGTGTATTTAATGGTCATCGAGTAATGGTATCGACAAAAGTAATTACGTATTTTAAATTAATCAGTTTTTATTGATCTTTTAACTGTTTAGTTTTCATTATATTGACTTTCAATTTATTATCAAAGGCATCTCTTTTTCTAGTACCTTAACATATTTTGGGCTGCGGTGTGTATTTAAAGGCCTTCGAGAAATGATTTTGACAGATATCAATCATCCATTTTTAATAATTCCGTTTTCATTTACTTTTCTAAAATGTAATTGTTGTGCCATTTTGGCAATATTTAGCTTACCGATACAGTATATTATCCATTATTATTTCTTCTGTTATGTACGTATTGTTTAACCATCAAAGTTGCCGTTAAACGTATCCTTAAACACATGTGAATTATTAAGAGTGGGGGAGGGTTACGGATTCATGGCATTATCTACTCTATCAGCTAACTTTATTTTGTTTGGTTGGTTAGCTTTTTTCTGTTATTCTTTTTTTTTGTGGAATTACAGGATTATTTTATTGATTGCATTATGAGTTTTCGTTTACTGTTTTAATCAGTCTAAAACTGTATTAATTATGTGTCTTGTCGATGAAACATGCATAAGACTAATATATTTGAAAAAATACCACCCTTTCGTGATGTATACAGAAATTAGTCCTGGTTTCTTGATGAATACCAGGAAAACATGTAAGAAAGTGTTTTCTTATGATGTTTAATCTATTAATCTTTCTAAATTTATATCAATACTGAGTCTTGTCGATTAGAATTGATAATGCATATTACATTGTATATATTTATTTAAAACGATTTTTTTACTGAACCACCATTACTGTAAAAAAAATGTAAAGAAAATAATAACATATCATTCAAATACCAATACTTAATATTTTAAAATATAAGGTTTGCATAAGTTCACAATAAAACGTTCGCTATTTGAGGTGAATAAATATAATAGATTAGAACGCCAATGTAATCATAATAATTATTAACTTGTTAGACATGTATTACACTGTTTTCATATGTGGCAGTCATGTCATACCTTTCCTGCAGTGCAGACTTGATTTTTTTTGACCCCAACTTATTGAGATATCGCAGGTATATGTTGTAAACTCTTTCATTATGTATTAATGATTTTTAAATTGTATTTGAAATAAAAAATGTTCATATATCTATTTACATTCAATGAAACGTATTATACAGAGTGTGTAAACCAATAGCGGCTTAAGTATAATTGTTTATGTGAAACTGAATTACGTCTCAAAGCGTATTACAAAAATGGTCATTTGCTTGGAAGGTTTAGGTAAAAGAGTTGGTAAAATGACTGCTATCTTTACGATATTAAATCAATGACAAGGTACTTGTTTCGAATAGTTCAAACGATTAAGAAGGTGTATATATAGTCACTGGCATGTAATGTATTTGTACGAGGTGGTATATATTAATAAAATTGATAAATTTGTCTGCATTCAACTCGAACATAATACCGTGACACATCCTTAAGTCGAACTGCAAGGGAAACAGTTAATAGTTCCTTCGAGGAATAATGGGTATCCATCCAAGGCAGGTCATTCAGCCAAATACTCAAATTATGATAAACCAAGTAGACCAATGACATATCGACTATTTTGTTTAACATTATTTTATAACAGTATTTTAATTGTTGATAAAAACAATTAATTGTTATAATACAACTAGTGTATACAAAATTGATAAAGTGTACATAACAATGCTGTAAGAAAATATATAAAAGACCACACACCTGTTCGACAAATCGAGATGCCTGGTATAATTAATATGTATTTGACAGAAAGGGACCTATTTATGTTAATAGAATGAGGGGTACTTGACGACTAGCGGTTCGAGCTATCCAATGTTTTGTTTCATGGAACACACCGGGACCAACGGTCGGGTCTATGCAATTTATAAAAAACAATGCCAGTTCGAGTTAGGAGGGGTACATCTGTATATATAAGCGTATCACCTACACGAGCTATTTGTTTCTTATGTACTATTATATTAAGTAGATATAATTATTTTAACTTTAGATTGAATCATTCATTTGAAACAAATTGTAAGCTGAATATCTTTACAATATAATAGCCTGATAGCAAAAACAACCACACAGTATAATAGTGTCATTAAATCGTTCAAATGATTAATTTTATATCTACTTTAACGGTTGGCTATACAAATGATCCAATATCAATCGGTGATGAAGAATGATAGGTAAGATACACTAGGTATAATTAATCATTGCTCTTATGCAATATTTAGTAAATATAGAATGTGTATTAATTATTAGATATCCGGGGATGCCTAAATAGTGTACCTAATCAATAGGACAGCTACAGCTTCAACGATATAAACCAGGTTTGATAGCATATGAGCTATTGCAATGTTTATAAAAAAGAAAGAAAAAATGTTTCTGTCGATACAAGGTGTATATCTATAACCCCCTGAATGTTTGTCACTGTTTTAGTTCTATACGAATCAGACGACTTTGTGCAACGGCACTATAAACATATCTCTGAGGTTGGAGAAAGCGAAACGCCCAGGAGATTGTTTTTTTCTTTCAACAGCGGATTGATTTATAGGTTTATTTTTTCAGGAACAAATATTTTTGTGTGATTATCCAATGTTATATTGGATATTGTTAGATTTTTATGCAACATATATAGTAATAGGACTTGTGGAATATTCCACAAATTTGTTTGCTTTAATATCGGGAAATTTTATTGGGCACTATTTACATAATCATAAGCTTTTCATGGTCATTGTAGTATGTCTTTGTTTGTTATTAAGGGAGGGGCGGATCCCAGAGGGAGACATAGAGTGACATGGGAACCGGTCTCTCGTTGTACTGTGGGAAACACTGGTATGCTCGGTTCTTTGGCTACCAGTTCTTACATGGTTCTTGTCATAGTGCGATAATTATTCCATTGATGATTTAAATTAATTCAGATTAACAGTATCTAATACTTTTGGGGTGTTTTATGTATGTAGTCTGTGTATTAATGTCTGGATAATTAGTTTGAGTTATTATGTGTAGCATAATAGAATGAAAGTCAATATCATACGTTCAAATGATAACGTTAGGATATAACGGGTTGATATTTCGCCAAGACATCATGAATGCAGTCTACAGTATACATCGACTTTGACTTCTTTGAATGTAATGCGTGATTAACGCAATGTTATGGCGGTGAAGCGTTTTGGAATTATTAATAAAACTGAAATGCAGGAGCTATATTAAGCATGACTTTTCATAACTCAGAAATGACGTGACAATGCAGAAAAAGTGATATTTATATCCGATATAGTCTATATTTCTATTGCAAACTGCCTCGACTAAAGCGTCAAAACAGTATGTATGGAACGCTGACAGTGTTCCAAGACGCTGATGGGTTATTAAATATTTGTGGATTGATAATGTACTGATGATAATATATATATATTCGAAGCGAATAGTCGAGCAAAGAAAACCAGTCTCAATGAGTTCAATGGCCTTCCAAAGGTTCTTGCATATCAAGACGACAGTTCTGCTTACGTTGTCCAGTTTTGACAATTGGAAATATGGAAAAAGCCCGTGTAAATTTAGCACATTTCAAAAATAACTCCTCTTTGAAAGCGAGGCTGCGTGGAAATATCAACACGGACATAGGCAGCCGGGAGGACATTTTAGGATTTCTGTAATATTAATTAACTTCTTCACATACAGAGCGATTTTGACAGGACATTTTATTTCTCTAGTTGATAGGAAATTATACTGGATATATTAACACCATTTTTACCGACTTAAGCCTTCGTTTGCCCGATTATTCACATTAAAGAAAACATAGACCAAATAAAAAAATGATTGTGTTAAGTAATAAGTCAGACTCAAATTAGTTAAAACATAATTAATACTCAACGATTACAATTAGGAATAAATGTATCAACTGATAGAGGTCTGCTTTGTATACGGTAACAGAAGGATACAGAGATATGTATAGTCAATTATGACAATTGTTTTTTACTATATTTGTAAAGAAAGAGTTTGTAGACATTTACAAAATAAAATACTAAATTACTCGGGTCATAATGACGGGAAATTGATATGGCATACATGTATAGTCAAACTTAATTAAAATATGTTTCATATTTTGTTTTGGAATCATTATTGTGAAGCATTGCCTAGTGTTGACATGCAGACAAGTACCTTATATGGGTCAGAATGAAGAATGCCATTTTTTGTATAGATTTTTATTATTGTTAACACTGTTCAATACGTTCATGTCATCAGTATAGAAAACGAAGTAGTACCCGTTATTAGCATAGAATAGTTTACACATGTAAAATGTATATACCGGGGTAGGATGCAGATGTATGTCCATTTGAATGAATTAAGACAGATTCTGGGGGTAGGTGAATATAACACACAGGAATTAACACACACAAAAAATTCAATACATCACCATGTAACTGTAGTATGATACTCACATAGCCCTGAAAAAAAAAGAAAAAAAAACCGTAAGAATTAGGTCACACAAACTAAAGGTAAATAGGCAGGTAATATCAAGACATTAACCAGCAACTCTCTATTCAAATCGCATGAATTCGTGTTGAAGCTTGTTTGCTAATAGTCCCATTTTACGGTGTAAATTTAGGAATGAATTATTTTTTATTAATTTATTAATAGGTAGGTTCATATTTCAATTATGAGTAATAAAGGGAAAACGCTTTTCGTCAGGCAATAACTCTATCGGTGCATCATTATACCATCTATACATGTCTTTGCAAGTCAAGTATAAATAAAAGCATGTAATATGGAAGTAGGTAACGCTTTCATCTATGCCGTCTTCTACCTTGTCCCTATACTTGTAGCTCACTTTGGTGGCGGAATTTATCTTACTATGTATCATCGGACAAGCGTTCTAATTATCCTTCTATTATGTTACTATACATATTTGCAATTCAAGTGAATGTTAGTAGGATTCTACGTAATCGTCTACTTTATAAACTAATCTTTAGGAGGATTGACATAGATGTACTAGACATTGTTCATTCACAATGTTGAGATACACTTATGAAGTGTTTTTATATCAATTATGGTAACCGACTTTAGTATAATTATTATGCCAATACATGTTTATCTACCAGTGTTCTGGGAATAGTTCGTAGGTTTTTGTTTTTGAAATACAAATGTATCCGACATCTTGAAATACAAAATGGCGGCCCTTCTACATGAAGTGTAACACTAAGAGAATGTTTCTAAGTATCAATGATATGGGTTAAGACGTTTAAAGTGTGGGTCTAGCTGGTATAGAACACGAGATATGGGTCGCAGAAGGTGTTTTTGGCAGCCATTTTGAAAACCAATATGGCGGTCGCCAGGGACCGTGAATTTTTGGGGTCTATTTTTTCCCTGAAACCTGATGTCCTAAAGAAGCCATATGCAAAGTTTCATGATTTCTTCAAAATTTGAACGATTTTGCCGAAAAATCGACCTTAGCCGCTCCACTATACGTACACTGTTTTTATATCACGTAACATTACGGAAGGACGATTATGTTAATCGAACTCAGCATAATTATGTCAAGATACTGTTTTATCAATTTATTTATTTAAAACTTCTCTATTATAAAGTATGCACACTTTAAAGCCATAATAGGAATATACTCCAGTACTCTAGCATCCGTTATTCGTCTTTTTAATGTTTCTTTTATCAACTGTATTTTAATCAGCTTGAGTTCGTTAAGAAAACAGCAATGAAACAATCTTAGAAAACGTTTCACAAGTCAATTGATTGTCTGATTAGAAACATGTCTGACCTTGTTAGTATCCTATCTATATAGATATTGTTCTTAAATAGTACTGAGGTTTTCACTTTCAAAATGTTCGAAATTTTCTTTAGTATTGCATAGTACAATGTGGTTTTCTAAAGTAGGATTCGATACTCACATAAATCAAAATTCTTAATTAAAACATAGTTCAAATGAATGTTTGGGGGATTCTACGTAATCGTCTATCTTATAAACTAACCTTTGGGAGGATTCAGTTAGATGTCATTGATGTAATATTTGTACACTGTATTAACAGTAATTACCAGTATTCTGGGAATAGTTCTTAGGTTTTTTTTTTTTTTTTTTTTTTTTTTAAATATCCTACTAGTATGAAATAAATCGCGTAGTTCCTTCGAATGGAGCATTTAATCCAAATATAGAAAACACTAACAGCGAGTTACACAATGTACGACGTTAACGAGATGACACTGACAGTGAAGAATAAATCCAGGGGAATACTAATACTGCTACCGAGGATTATTTAAATATATGACAGTATTGTGAAGTATATAACAATGCAAAAGCAGAACCATACATTCTTAGCCGATGGTACCCTACTTATGGACTGCTCTACTGGGTAATGTGAAGAACCTCTTGGATATAGCATTCGATCTCTCCTGCAAATGGCGCTTGAGTCATAATCCCGTAAAAAATACTTATGATGTTTAAATAACGTAGAAAGCGCGTTCCAAAGACTGAATGTAAGCTAGGACAACCTATACAATGGGTCACCACCAAAGAGTACGCGGGAATAATTTTTACTGCAAATTTACACTGTAATAAAAACATCAGGTCATCATGTTCGAAAGGGAGATAGATTCTAAATTCTCTGATTAGTGTTGGCATACACAGTGGAGGTATGAACCCATTGAGAAGCTGTAAACTCGTGCAATCTATGGTTCAGTCACGATTTTTGTATGGATCGGAGCTTTGGGCTAATCCAACATAACGATCTCGCTAGGAACTCGACATTGTGCAACAATACGCCGCCCGGAAGTGCCAAGGTTTCGAGCAAACGTCTCCATCGTTAGTCACAACACGCGCCATCGGGCTATTAGACATTTACGCCGAGGTTGATCGTAGAAAGCGCATGTTCTTCAATAAGCTTTGTGCGGCAAGTAGTAACTCTATGTGGAAAATTATCTTTAAGATTAGATTGTGCTCCTTTATTTTCGGTCATATAATGATGAAAACAGATTTTTTTGTTCGCGATATATTCTTCATTGCGAGAAATCTAAACATATCATCCCTGTTGCTGGACTATGTGTTCGATGGATTGTATCCTTCGCAAACAACATGGAAGAACTTTTGCAGAAAAACAGTCGAGGATTTATATTATAAAAACTGGCAAGACGCTATGATATATTCTAAAAGTCTTCAGACATACAATTCAATTCACTACACTCATGGTCCTAACCCATTGTGGCTACTAAGTCTAGAATACCCGAAATATACATGGATACTTGTCGAACTGGTAAAATTATCATAGCGTCATGAGAAAAACACGGTGACATGTACAATATGTAAGAAAGAAACTGATAATATAACGGTTCATTTTCTAGTCCAGTGTCCGGCACTATTCAAAAGTCGCGATGCATTATTAAAGTTTTTATTAAACGTATTAGGCGTATCGGATTACGTAAAATTCGACCATTTAACAGACGAAAGACAATGCAATTTTTTATCATAGAAGTTTTAAGAGCATTTACTTGGACCACGAAAAGTGATCTTTAATGATGATGAACATTGCTGATCTGGTGCCTGCAATGATCTCAGAGATGAACACTCTTCTATGATTTTGTATATACTTTGTTGTTTTGATTTGATGTAAACAAACGATATGGTTGATGAAAATCTCTAACCAGAGAAAATAAAGAAATCTATCTATATATTCTGATATTTTACAGTTGTTCTCTGATTCTGATTTTAAGATGGAAATAATATTTATATGCATGAAGGTACGACAGTGGCATTATACTACATTTGTGTATTTCCAGAAGACTATTTACGACTCCTGGTGCAAATGCATGTAGCTTTAAGTTGTATATACTATAACCGCAGGACATATTGACATGTTATTTTCTCTTTACTGATCTATTAAGGTTTTACAGTCAGAAGGTTTTATTGATGAAATAAAGTTTGAAAAATGTTTAAATGGACAGACACACATGTATGATCCTTATAAACAATAGTGACAGCATAAAAAGTATTCACTGTAAAATTATTTTGTTTATGCCTAGATTATGTTTAGATGAAAATATACTTGCAGCAATCACTTAACCATTACTAATAACACTATAGAAATGTAAAATGGAACTATAAGTATAGAACAGACCTTGGTCTCATGGTCTGATTATGTATACCCATTTCACTGCACTTGGATGTAAACATAATCATTTAGGCAGTAAATGTGTTTGACAGGACTGCCGATAATCATTCTCATCTCTTATTATAGTACTAAAATTAAAACGGATGCATCTTAAGTGTTGTTAATCTTAAATTGTTGACGACCTGTGGTGGTGAATAATAAATTAAAAGCTTTTCTTCATTCTTGGGTATGGCAATTACGGTACGTATTTAAGGTATGGAAGACGTGTTCTTAATTCAAAGTTAAATATATTACATATGTAAATAAGTATAGCACTGATTCATTTTTTGGATTTGACTCCAGATAAGAAATGTTGATATAAAGTTTCCTATAGATTTTTGACCTAATTTTATATTCGGTGTATGTTGTATATTTCCCATTCTGTGTCAGGTATTTGTAACTACCATCGTTTTCAATATTATGACAGTGATCAGAAAAGTGTACGAATCCATCTATGTAAAAGTCTCCCATTTTTGTGCTTAGAATACCACTTAAATATATTATATGTTAGTTTTAATATATTGAGTTTCAATTAAATGTTAAGTACACTTATATTTCGAATACCCTATTTTACATTTGGCTTTGGTGTGTATTAATGATCATCGAGTATTTATCTCAACAGATATTACAGAGTACTGTCAAATAAAACTAATAGCAAACAATTAAAAAGAAAAACCTTCCAGCAGCTTTTTTATACTTGTTTAGATTTAAAACATTTGTGGATGGAGAAAACGTTCATTGGAATACACTTCTATTTCGAAGAGGAAAAATCTTCAAAACCACCTACTAAACCAAATTGAAAAGACTATATTTAAGTGGTGTAATGCCATGGTAATACGCAATAAGAGGACAAACTAATATCAACATTATGAAAAGTTATTGTGAGACAATTATATCAAAATCAAGGGAACGTTTTGAATATGCCAAACGTTTATGCTATAAGCAGTATCACCTCAAGTCCATATGACGGCATATATTATATTTATATAATTTATATTATATCATAATGTATGTGGCATATATTATTATTGACACGTTATTTGTATACGTTTGAATATGTTTATACAGCAATCTAGTAAATAATTGATAAATGCAACATTATTGAATTAATTATATTGTGAGGAAAGCAAATATAACACAAAAAGGTCAACAATCAAACAAGACAATACATCATCGTGCAACTGTAGTAGGATACTCACAGGCTGAGAGAGAAGAAAAGTAAGGATTAGATAACAAACAATAAAAATTAACATACAGGTAATACCTAGACATTAAATAAATTTTCACTGATTATACCGATGTTATATGGTTAATGAAATCGTTATATTGACAGGTTAAGATTAAAAGACAGGCAATATCCAGACATCAAACGGTGTCATTATTAAGTACACTTTGAAAAAAACCCATTAAGATGGTTTAAACAGTGCAGAAGATTTGTTTTCCAAACTATGTAACGTCCAAGTTTATTTTATAAAATAAGTCTTTATCTATTTTTATATAAATATCAAAGATTTTATTGTGTATAATTGATAATGAGTCATAAAAAAAACCAAACATAAGTTTGTATAATATGTTGCATATTTATATTTCTTTTTGAATATTTCAGACGTGCTTACTCCCAACCTCACCTTAAGTTAGTTGTTAAAACAGTGTTTCCTATCTTTTATACATATTATAACAGCAAAAATATCAAATATTCTAGCGTTTTATTATACTTTTATGATTTAAAACTATTCGTCGACTTAGAATATTTCCATTGAAATACACTTCTATTTCCAAAAGGAAGAAAAAGGCTTTAAAACCAATTGTTAGGGATACTTACCACAAGCGGTATATGTATACGCATACTGATACGGAGACGTATTTGACTGGGATCGATCATATACGTAATGTTTACCATACATTCTATAAAATCCTTTACTTCCTACATCTTTCGAGACTGAATTTCGACACAGTGTTACAGATATATAAAGATGTCCGTATAACTATAGAGCCATAGGCCTGTTGATCGATCAAAAATCACGTGTTAAAACATTGAATACCTTTTCATGCATGCACTTTTATTCACGCATGTACAAATGCGAAGTTCTTGACCGAGTTGATACCTTGTGGTTGATTAATTTCAAACTACAGAAAGTAAAGACAAATACGTCCCCGTATTCGTTTGCGTATACATATACCGCTTATTGTAAGTATCACTATTAAGCATGTACCGAACTTAAACATGTACATTAATAAATCTTACTTTGAGCTTGATATTTGGGTTTTCACATATACCAACTGTGGAGCGCAGGGGATTATTCCACGCTTTGCGGCTCCTTGTTTGTGATTAAAAGGACTAGGTATGGTAAGGGTCTTTTGTGGCCCCCAGATCCGCTATTTTTACAAAATTTGTTATTTTAAGATGTTATTTTTGCATTTCAAATATAAACTACATACCTGGCATTTATTAGTGCTATTAGGTAATATAGCACTTGTAATTGCTATGGCAACCATTTTTATTATACACAAATTATGCAAAATGTAAAAATTTCATCAGAATTGGCCTTTTTCCATCTAGTTAACATAGAGCGCACTCTAGAACAAACTTTATATCTCTCTGCGTGTCTGCTGATTCCCTTAAAATATAAAGTTTGTTCTAGGATGTGCTCTATTGCTTTTAAAAGAAAAACTTTAAAAAATACGCCAAAATTGACAAAATTTTCAATTTTGCATAATTAATGCAAAGTTACCATGGTTATATAGCAAAAACATACTATCTTTCAACATAAATGTCAATAATTTTTTATCAGGGGCGTATCCATTACTTCAAACGCAGCAACTTAATTTCTAAATATTTAATTTGAAATTTGGTAGATTTAGGGGTCATTACTATACCTATTTCTTTAACCAAGTTGTTATACGAAACCGTACGCTAATGACTATACCAAACCGGAATTTTGTGCGTACCAAACACGTACACTATAGTCATGATATCATCGATTATGGCACAAAGGATGTATTTATGATAAATTTGAAGTGGTAGATTCAAGATCTTATCTTAATGAAAAGCATCCGATATCATGAGATATTTTTCATATTTTCACGCATTTGTCTCAGTTTTGTACGAAAATCCAATCCAGGTTACATGTTTGAATACAAATAAAGGAGACCGTATTCTCATTTTCACATGCAATTGTGGGACATATTAAAATTTTATGCTTTCACTGTTCTATTTTTTATTGGATTCGATAAATAAATGAAATAATGTCGAGTGTTTGAAGCGATTAAGCAGGTACCCATCTCATTTTTAGGGTACGATTTTTCCAGAAGTAGATACAAAACAACCGGGGCCGGACCCCGTTACCATACAGTGGGCAGGTGTAGCTTCGACAAACTTGGAAACTTTTGTCAGATCTTTGAACTTGGTCAGAATAATACAATAGTAAGCTCCGTGTATCTTTTTAACTCATACAAACGGACTGATATTTTAATATTGAGACAACAACAATAAGTTTAAGAAATGAGAATGATAAGCAACTTGCCCCCAATAGTTGGTAATATTCTCTTATCTGAGTGAAGAAAAAAGAAGAAAAAACAAATAAAATAATTCCTTGGTTTTCGCTTTCAAAATATTCGAATCTTCTCATTGAATTTTCATTCTCAGTGCATACTGCCGCGAATAGAATATTAAATGAAATATATGAAACATTGGTGACGAGTTATACGGTGTTTATAGGTGAAAACAAATTGTGGATGGATATTAAGTCCACATGAATACATTATAATTACAACAAACAACTCTCTTTACAACCAATGAGACTTTTCTAGGAAGGATTCGATACTCAGATAAATTAAACACTATTCAATTGAATGTTTGAGGTATCCTACGTAATCGTCTACATGTATAAACAAAATTTGGAAAGGATTCACTAAGATACCATCAGTTGTACTAGTGTCCATTTTATAATGTCGAAGACGTGTTTTGGCAATTAAAACAAAAGACTTATAAACTCAGGATATTATGTTTTTTGTATTGTTTGATTGGCTTGTTACTTCCAATGACCAGCAAGTGTCCTGGGAGTAATCCTTAGATTTCCGTTTTTGGCATAAATCGCGTAGTTCTTTCGAATAAAGCATGAAAACGGAATATTCAAAACACTTAAGGGAGGTATACGGCGTTAATGAAATGACACCGTGCGTGAATAAAAATAAATCCAGGAAATACTATAATACCTACCTGTTTGTTTAATTATATTACAATATTTTATAATATATCACAATTTAAAATCATTTCCACATGGATCACTGGTATTTTAAATTGAAATGTATGTTCAAATAATGATCTTCGTGCACGAAGGTATGATATCACCCGGAAATATGACTGTAACATTATACAATTCCCAGTAGACTATTTACGATACCTGGTGCCAATACATGTAACTTTAGGTTATATGTGCTAAAACTAGGGGAACATATTGACATGTTATGTTGTCTTCACTAATCGATTAAAATCCACAAGGTTTTATAGATGAATTAAGCTGTGACAATTATTCAAATGGACAGACAAATATGTATGTTGCCTTATAAACATTTGTTACCAAATATAATATATGCTCTATTGTTTATGTCTTATGCAGTACTTGACAGAAATAAACCTGTATAAATTACGTTATCATTACTAATAGCACGGGTAGTCTGTAAGAATGTGAAATGCAATTATAGATCATAAATATGATGACACTTCGTGTATATGGGCAGTAATGCACTTATAAAACTAAAATGTATGCATTATACGTGTTGTTATTCTCAAAATATTGGTGGTGAAAAACAAATTAAAAGGATATCTTGATTCGTGGGTATGGAAATTACGGCACATATTTTAGGAATGAAAGACGTTTTATTATGACTTAAGCACATATACTAATTATCCTGAAACATGACGACAGCTATAGTGATATATCAGTATTTTATTAGTGAAAGTACGCGCTTTGTAGTTAAAAATGCGAAGGTGAAGCAATATTCTTTAAATATATACCGAATTCCCCGAAGTAAAGAGTAATTTAGCAGTTTATATCTATACTAACGCTATTGTGATTTTAGTGAAAGTAATGGGATTTAACATCGGACTATACATACTAATTATGTTACTTGGAAAAAAATGTATAATTATAATTATGCTCATGTCTGAAGTGCATAGACATAAATTGTTGATATGTTTTTTCTACATTACTAGCGTTTATCAAATAACAGATAAACGTGTTTAATGCCAGCGAATGCTTTATTTATAGTTTATAGGTAACAATAAGGATATGATACATGTAGGTACTAGGTATCTTTAATAGGGCGAAATACCAATCGAGCGCGCCCCACTTAGACTTATATTGGGTACCTTTAATAGGGTGAGATACCAATCGAGCGCGCCCCTCCTTTATTGGATTATAACTTCCGGTTAGCCATTCGTCAAGGCACACGATTTATCAAAAGACATGGCACTAAAACCTAGGCGTTCTTCAGCAAGGGGCCCGGGCGTAAAACCCAGGAAGAGAGCATCGGCGTCGGCATCAGACGGTGTTAGTGTCGATGAAGCTACGTCTGTTGAAAAACGTCCAAGAAATATGAGGAAAGTCAGCCCAATGTAAGGGCCCCCGAGAGGGGCAATAGGCCTAATGGCGCGAGTCAGGACAGACCTGGTGAGATAATTGATTTAGTGCGAATCCCGGGCACTTCACATGTACTGGGGGTTCCATCTCTGGTACCAAGTATTTTTGATCCCGTGGGTTATAATATTCCACAAAAAATAAAGGACAAAATCTGGAACACCGAGTTTTTGGACCTCGGTTTACTACTCAAATCTGCGCGGGAAATGGAGGCGGGGGATTTAGTAATCAAGGATGGGAAAGTTGTAATAAAAAAAAAAACATCCAATATCGCTAAGCAGGTAACTAACATTTATGCTTGGACATCAGCCTTCCTCACATATACAAGTGTGATGATAGAAAAATACCCAGAAAAAAATGTCAAGAACTCGTAAAATATATGCATGACATCCGTTTGGCGGCAGTTAGATCAGGTCATTTAGGCTGGGTACAGTACGACGAGCAATACAGATTGCGCAAGTCCAAGAACCCCTGTTCATCATGGGGTGTGATAGACACAGAGTTATGGCTCATGTATAATTCACCTAGCCAGATTAACATAACAGATTCAAACGTTGATCAGCTATCATCTCCCAAGCCCACTAGTTCTAAATCTGCTGTCCCAAGTTCAGGGTGCTGTTATAATTTCAATAAGGGAAAACTGTAATGAAATTTTGGGTCCAAATGTCGCTATTGTCATGCATGTAGTACATGCGGGGATCACATCCTAGATTTAAGTGTATAAGCAATGACTTGACAACAATAATTGCACTAATACAGATGAAGAGTTAGGTAGCGCAAACAATCCACAACTTCCCAGCAATCTTTATAGCCTTGGTACTACTCCTATAATATATGAAAAACTTTTAAAGTACTTGCAGGATTATCCGTTAACTGATGTC
>SAYR01017467.1:461377-488794 GCA_004382745.1 Argopecten irradians irradians | reverse complement strand
TGATATGTTTAAGGAAAAGCTTCTAAAAAGTAGATAATTAACACTTTCTATGAAATCCAGTGTTTTATATTATATTCACATTATAAAAAAAATGGTTTGAAGTAAAAAATTACATTGTTTTCGATGTTAAATCCGTACAGAAATTTGAAATAGAACCATAAGCGGCCATGCGATGAAGGGAAGTTTATAATGATAGATAATTTGCAGTTGACGAATATTTTTCCTAAATATCTTAATATCATTTTATTATTATTTATGGATATTTAGTAGGTGTTAATATGTGTAGCATATTATAATTAAAGTCAATATCATACGTTCAAAGGCCAGTTTTACATAAGGATAGATTAAGATTTTGCCAAGAAATAAATAATACTGTCTAAAGTAAGAATACATCATCTTTGACTTCTTTATGTTACCCGAGGTTATGGCGATGAAGTGTTCTGATATCATCATTTAAACTGAAATGCATAGGCTACATAAAACATTGGTTTCCATAATAAATATATACCATGACAGTGTAGACAAAGCGTTATTTACACCGAGTTAAGAGGGATATAATTTGATATTTATGTTGCCTCGAAAACAAAGTATCAAACAATGCCATTGGGACACTGACAGCGATTTCGAAGACGTAGATGAATAGATAAATATTTGTGGATCGACAATGCGCTGAGGATAATAAATATTTACTTTAGGAAATTAAATGGATGGACTGATGGATATATATAACAGCCATGTGATTTTATTTAGAAAATACGTGATATGAAAAAAATCAGGATATCTAAATGTCTACTATAAAACATTAGTACATATCCCGATTTTCAAATGATATTTCGAATCTCGTATTTTCTATAAAAAATCACATGACTGTAATATATTCTTCAGTCCATCCACCAAATAAAAAAAATGTATGACAACATCTATTTTCATTGAGATGGCCCCTTGTGTGTTAAGTATACGGTGACAGAGGGATATGATCAGTTGTGACAATTGGTTTAAGTGTTATTATAAAGAGATAGTTTGTAGACATCTACCAATTATGATGACTAAAGAACTGACGTCATTAAAAACGAAGTATCTATCGTTATTAGCATACTTCCGAATGGTTTATATATACCAGGACCCAGCCAGTAGGATGCACGTCAATTAATTAATAAAGACAGATTTTGGGGGGTAGGTAAATATATCCCAGTTTTTCACTTAATTTATTTACAGTTTATTTTTGCACACATGTAATAAACTAAACTATTCTCTTTGGTCATTCTACATCATATCACTTAAGTCTGTAGTTTGTATCGCTGACTTGACGAATTATTTCTTATTAGCGCAATTTTTATCGTATTATAATTATTTTTAATTAAAATACAATATGCATGCATGTGTAATTAAGAAACAGTACATTCCCTCGCGTTTTTTGTCTGTTTTCTGTAGTCTATCTGTCTATGGTATGTGTGTGTGAAAGAAAGAGTTGGAGAATCATTGTGTGTGCGTTATAGCTTACTATCTATATATAGATTGATGCATTTATAGATCGATGTTTGTTATGCCTGTGTATGCATGCTATACTATGCCACTGTCATGATGTTGTTATGTATGCATGCATTATGTTTAGGGTTCAAAGAAATAATATCAACAGGATTTTCCAGATGACATGGAATCAAATCAAACATAAATCTGTTAGATACGAATTACTTCAAATGGTAAATATGGGACAAGGAAGTAATTCCAACTCCGGGACAAAAAAATGTCAAATTTTCAAGGCGATCTACCCCTTTATCAAGACATACAAAACGAACACGATTACATAATAGGATACGAACAGTAATGCGGGACAAAGTAGACAAATCTTTAACTACACAGCACAGTGGAGCGCAATTAACCCTTCGGCATTTTATCTTTTATGTTTGACTAGCTATAATAGATATAATATAAACTTTATTTCTTTTACATCGATTATGAAATAAGTCATACAACTTATGCAAATCACTCTCGATGGTCCGGATGTAAGCACGCGAGGGATCTTAGTGTGGGAGGAAACCGGAGTGCCCGGAGAAAACCCACGTGATTGGGCAGGTATTACCTAACCTTTTCACGCGAGGTCGGGGATCGAACCTCGACCGGCTAGGTGAAAGGGCAGCGGCTTTACCACTACAACACCCGATCACTTGCTATAATATGCATGTGTGTATGTATGTGTGCTTGTATGCATGCATCTATGGATGTATACGGGCATGCATGTATGTGTGTATGTTTGCATACATGTATGTATAATTTGTCATGCTATACAACGTTTATGTGTTTTAATGAAATATTCGATAACTGAGTGATCTACATATTTACCGGACGTGTATCCATCGAGGGCATGTGTACATAACGGTATGTCCAGAATAAAATTTGAAGGCACTTAAAAATATGATATTTGTGAAAATTAATAGAATGTTCAGGACGATACTTGAACATATTAGATATGCTCTGATTTTCCATAATTTTCATTGGCTGATACATGGTTACATGACGTGCAATATAGTGAATAATGACTCAGTTTTTTCAATTTTTAGAAACACCGAGTCTTTGATTTCTTTGAAAACTTCATTTGCAAAATGCTGCATTCTTCGTGGAGGCGTTCTTTGGCAAGTGTTTTTCTTGTTATAAATGTACTCATTAGAGATTGTTTTTGACATTTGTTAATGACACGACATATCTGGTATACAAATTCAGGATATTTATTTCACTGCATATGGTGTTATATCAGCCTTGTTGAATTTAAAATAATGACCTCGAGCTACGCCCTTGGTCATTTTTTATTCTTCGCGGGCGATTAACAAAATTCCATTATAATTGATACATATTTATGAGCATTCATATGATAGCAAACAACGGATCAAATAATGCCACCCTGAAACATTTGCATTGAACATTTAGATTTAAACATTTATATTTTCAAAGTTAATTGTACTTACTATATGTATTAGATAATTATATATCAATTTTCATTTTATATTCACATTTGTATTATATGATACTTTACTAAAGTATTTAAGCGATGTGTACACAGGTGATATATATATATGAGCGTCCGTTATGCAGGTTTGTTCTAGGTGTGTTCTTGAGTCGCCACGCATGACATCACACCTGTCCTTTACCGGTTTTGACATACGTATGTACATGTAGGTGTTTGAGTAACAGTGACGGACGAACTGTATGACGTACCACGTGCATTTTCAATCACCCAATCGTTCACTTTCTACCCTAGGAATAAATAATATTCCCGCCGAATAACCGTTCCCATTCCGGCCTTTCACTAATCATATTTTTGTACAGATTATATATATCACGGACATCCGCGAGGACCAGCGAGTATAACAATACATGGGACGACTGGTAACAGATGTGAAATGTTTATGGCGTGCTTGTCTTTGTTGTAGGTTTTTCTATGCGAATAAATACTATTACCAGAAGACCCCCGCTGTATCGTTGTTAATCAACACCCCGGTTATACAAATTACTGATAGCGGGTTAGAAGACATTTATGAGTTAAAATGTGTATGGATAAAAGGTCCGGAATAAGAATTCCTCTAGATATGCTATCAGTAGTGTTATATAGTTAGACTCAAATGTACAGACATAAAGGTATCATTAAGATAGTTCTCAAAACAATAATTATTTATTGTGAGAGCTCAAAGTAGATGAATTTTTCGTATTGTAATTGGACAGAACAGTTAATTGTCCATGTCATTAGTATACATAAGCGCAGAAAATACAAATAGAAGGGCACAATACATCACCATGTAACTGTACTAGGATACTCACACGAGACTGAAAGAGAAGAAAAGTAAGTATTAGACAATAAATAATAATGGTTAAAAGACAGGTAATACACATACATTAAACAGTACTGTTCATTATTCAAATTACGTGTATTCTTGTTTGTATTATGATAGATATTTTTTTGTATTTTCAAAGTACGCAACTCTATGCAAGTATATCATATAGCCTGACCAAGTCATACGTAAAAGCATTACACCATTGTGTTAAATGTGATATAAGACAATATCAAGACATTAAACAGCAACTCTCTATTCAAATGGTATGAATTCATGTTGAAGCTATTTTGGTAATAGTCCCATTTTACTGTATGATTTTAGGAATTAATTATTTTTGTTATTTATTAATAGGTAGGTTCATATTTCAATTATGAGTAATAAAGGGAAAACGCTTTTCTTGATGCAATGACTCTATAGGTGCATTTTCATAGCATCTATACATGTCTTTGCAAGTCAAGTATAAATAAACGCATTTTTTCACTTAATATATATCATTGGACAAGCGTTTTAATTATCCTTCTATAATGTTATTGTTTGTATTGTCACGTAACAACGGTAGGTCGATTATTTTCATCGAACTCAGCATAATTATGTTGTAATTATGTTGTTACATAATGTAATGTTTCATCAACGTATTTGTTTGGAACTTCTTTATGTAAAGTATGTACACATTTAATACAATATTGAATAGGACGACTATACTCCAGTATAACATCCGTTTTTAGTCCTTTTAATTTGTCTTTTTGTATTTACTGTTTATTTAAATGTTATGGCGGTGAAGTATTCTGAAATTATCAATTTTATTTACTGTATTTTAATCAGCATGAAATCGTTAAGAAAACATAAATTAGTTCATATTATCTGTAATGCTTAGAAAACGTTTCACAAATCAATTTATTATCAAATAAGGAACGTGTCTGACCTTGTTAATATCCTATCAAACAAGATATTGTTCTAAAAAGATTTTCATTTTCGAAATGATCGAATCGTTTCTTTGCTATTACATAGCACAATGTGGTTTTCTAAAGTAGAATTCGAAATTCACAAAATTTTAGAATTGAAACATAATTCAAACGATTGTTTTGATGATCCTATATAATCGTCTATCTTATAAACTAATTTTCGGGAGGGTTCACGTGGATGCCATTGATGTACTAGACACTGTTCATTCACAATGTTTCGATACACTTGTCAAGTGTTGTTTATATCAATTATGGTAACTGACTTTAGCATAATCATTATGGTAATACATGTTTATCTACCACTGTTCTGGAAATAGTTCTTAGGTTTCTGTTTTTGACATACAAATGTATCCCACTAGCTTGACATAAATCGCGTAGTTCCTTCGAATGGAACATTAAATCGAAATAAACAAAACACTAACAGCGAATTATACAATGTACGACGTTAACGAGATGACACTGACAATGAATGAAAAAGAAACAGAGAAATACTAATACTACTACCGAGGATTATTTAAATATATGACAATATTGTGTAATATATGATTATGCAAAAGGAGAACAATAAACATTCAAAAGGTCTGGTATTTTACAAAGCCAACTGACTACCAAATACGCTCAAGATGGAAATAACTAACTATGTGCCAGAAGATTATTTACAAATCCTGGTGCGAAAACATGTAGCTTTGAGTTATATACTATAATTGGGGGAACAAATTGACATCCTATTTTCTCTTTAGTGATTTATTAATGTTTTACAGCCATCAGGTTCTATTGATGAAGTAACGTTTAAAATCGTTTAAATGGACAGACAAACATGTATTATACCTTATAAACATTAGTTACAAACAAAACGTATTCACTGTTAAATTATTGTGTGTATGCCTATGTCTGTTAATTGAAAATCATATATTCGTATTTAAAAAAGGTCCATTCCGAATAGTGATACTCTACTTAACGTTATCCTTTGATATAACCTCCAATACTTGACAGGGAAACCCCGCGCTTGCAAGAGAACAGAAAACTGTGTTTTACTGAGGTAGTGAAAAGACAGCATGTGGAGGGTATTGTCGATAACTTTATTAAATTTCTACGACGCTTAACGACGTGATGTCGACACTTTAAAATAATTCTAAATAAGTGTTTTTTTTTTACAGCATGAGAGATAAAAATCAAACATAGATCTGTAAAGTGTCAAGTATTCGTGAATGATTTTGGCCCTCAATTATTGGCAAGCCTAGGGGTGAGATATCCCTATCCACATGGCAGGCCTATGTAAGATTATATATATATTTTTTTAATATTTCGGAATTCAGCTAACGATATTTACTCTATAAAATACATACAAGCTGTCATGTGAGTGGACAGTATGTTTTCAGTTTTGTTCTATGGTACAGAGGCAGTGTACCGAAGTTTTCTGAGCTTAGAATGACTTGACACTCGGGTGTTTTAATTTGTTTTTCAGGAATCTTACGTGCTTGTTTGACAAGATGTTGTCGTTCTGAGTACGATTCACGTCTGTTGCTCAACGCAGTCGGTCCTAAATTGGTTGTCAAACGGAACAAACAAAATGGCTACTACCCTCATTGCTGATTTTTCAAAAAAGATAAACATTTTTTAAACATTTTTTTTTCAATTTCTAATGCAACCTTTTTTAACTTTCAATTATTATCCATCTAAGGATAAGAATAGAGTTACATTACCATTGGGTGGCGTAATTTTATAGCAGTGACAAAGGGATATATTTATTTTTACCATATGTTTGTTTAGCAATTAAGTTGTCATTCAACAGATATATTTCGCAAACAAAACACCTTTGTTACTTTGAACGCGAAGATATGATTCAAGTGCTGTATAATTATTTCTAAATAAACGGGTAAATTGACGTGGTATTGTTACATTGGATCCGATACTTCCATTTCAACCAATTATAATGAATAGATAAGATTGGTCAACAAGCTTGGCCTATATAAGCCCTTTCCTAGCCAGAGATTATTCAAATTAAATTGTGTACACGTATTCAGTTGATCAAGCCACGAATTAATTAAACAAATAAGGTAAGTATACAAAATAATATTATTAATATACCATGTATTATAGAATTCCATATTAATATATTTTTAGTAATTGTGTAAGGCAGATAATTTATTGATATACATAATAATAGTATAGAAGTGCAATAGTGATATAATATATCAGGTTAGTACAGCACTGATATTTCGTTAGATGTTTTCTCAGTTTGAATGGGTACATAGCCCGATACTTAAAGGTGATACATTCTTCTAGACTTTACTTTTTACTATATCACATGTACCATATATACATAATGTGGATAACAAGTTTGAACATTTTTTCTCTTCTGAATACTTGACGTGTTCATGTCATTAGTATATTTATAGAATAAATTTTGTGATGACCATAGGAAAAAGAAAGCATTTATCTTCATATAAAAGAATCTCGAAAGTAACATGAAAATATATATATATATTTTATACAGATTCTATAGAGGCAAATACAGCACTGAGAGGACAGAGGCAAAACCTAGCCAGGATACATCACTGTATACATGATCAGATAACAGACAATAAAGGTAAATAGACAGGTAATTCCCAGACATTAAACAGTACCATTCACAGTTAAACGTATGCATCAAGATATTTATCAAAACGTTTTTTCATCCAATTTTTAGTGCAAAGGTTTCTAACATCATACAAGTGAAGTATATAGTTTACGGATATCTGTGTTTGATGCAACCGAGCTGAATCACCTACAGCGTGTAATTAAACGTATACAAAAATCATGATAGCCACCGAATCATGATACTATTTCTGTCGAAAACCATTGACCATATCTAATAGACGAGGGTTTTTTTAATGGATATATGTCTATTATGCATGTCAAACGACTGTGTGATGTGATGCTACTGTTAATGTCATTGTTTGGATTTAATTTAAAGATCAAAAGGTTCATCAGTTGACATTTTGATATGTTACAAAACAATATATTTCCCGATTCGGCTGACGTTATAGTATATGTATGTGTATAATATCCTGTTTTGGTAAACACTGTATAATTTCCGACAGTAACACAATATTTTTTCTAATATAAAAAGACAAACTTTTGTAACATTGTTCAATTAGATATATGGTATTCGACTTTTAAAATGTTGGAGTGCTCTGAAATGTATTGCATAGTATCTTCCGATAAAGCAGTAAAACAAAAGACGCCATACAATAGCATGAAGTTACACAATACGATTACGAATAGGGAATGGGTTCAGGGGAATACGTTACTGTTTAGGGAAACAGGACACACTTAATCAATTAATATCATTACTCAGATTGTCATCTACATAATTACTGGAGAGCCTTTAAAATTAAGAAAATAAAGATCCTATGGCAGCGAACAGTTTATCAATTAGTTTTCAAAGGATGTAACGTATGATAATAACAGTGTGTGGTCTTTGCTATTTTAACAAACCATAAGTACGTTGTTAGTATTAAAAATTAAAAAAACATGAATTCAGGAATGTAATGAAATCCTAATATTACAAACTTTCAGATAATGTATTATGAAACTTAATTAGTCAGATATTTTATAACTATATTCACTTCTGACAACTTAAATTCGATACCTTCCTATCATATGCAAAATAGCAAATGGAATATTTGACTGAGATTGACTATTTATAATTAATGTATAAAGGTTACTATTTCAAAATTATGTGTGTCTACATTCATACTATTTATCATATTTTTGGAGTTTATGTAATTTTACTTACGTTTTACGTGCTAAATGTTTATATTAGAAGCATCCAATGATTCATAATAGCATAAGTATGTTTTATTTTATTAGTGGAATATGTGATATGTTTTATTAATTAAATTCCTTCATTGTGAATAAATGTGTCAGTTTTTGCAATATTGAATATGATATTCACTATACGATTTAATATGCATTATTTGTCGTTTTTTTAAAACATTTTCACAATCATGTTTCCAGAACAAAACCACTAAATATTCCAATATATTACTTTATATATGTCTTTGATATATAACGTTTCAGTTACATTGCTTAGTCATATCGAGTTTGTGTTGATAATTCATGATTAATTCACAAATCTTGCTAAAAAACATGTACTGCGATGATTTGATATTATTTTGTTGCGAACACACCTGATATGTAATTGTATTTTATTTAATGTATTGGATTCGGATTTCTGTTTACTCTAATGATTAATCTTAAAACTGCATTCATAGTTGCGTTCGTTTGTAATAATGTAAACGATTTAGAATGGGTATATAGTTAGCGTCATGTAATGTATTTGTATCAGGTGGTATATATCTACATAAATTAATCATTTTTCTGCGTTCAACTCGAACATAATACAGTCACATATCCGTAAGTCGAACTGCAAAGAACTCGGTTAATAACTCGAGGAACAAGGAGTATTCGAATCATCCGTGGTATGTCATTTACTCAAATATTCAAATTATGATAAAAAATGTATGTCAATGACATGGGTTTTGTGTTTAACAGTATTTTGATTGTTTCTAAAAACAATTTATTGTTGTAATACAACTAGTGTATACAAATGGATAAAATGTACATAACAATAATGTTAAAGATGCTCCACCGCCGACAGAGCATAAATGATATTCATTATTTAAACAATAATTGGTCTTCAATCGTGTAAATATATGTCTAATTTACACAAAAAATAATATGAAATAACTCAAGTTGCCTTTGGTGCATGTGCAATGAGTACTTATATAGGATATAGTGCGACGGAATTTTTTCGGGATGCAATTAATTATTTTTCATATTTTTAACTTAAAGTAAAATAAGAACCTCAAACTTTTCAATGGTGGTAATGGTGTAAAGTAAGTAACTTTTGTAACTGAAGAAAAATACCAAATCGTCTGCTCCTGTTTTTGATATTGAAAAAATACCATTTGTCGGCGGTGGAGCATCTTTAAAAATCAATATGAAAGGCCACGCTTCTGTTCGACAAATCGAGATGCCTGATTTCATTACTGTCTTTGATAGAAAGGGGGTTAATTTATGTTAATAGAAAGAAGGGTATTTGACGACTAGCGGTTTGAGCTATCCAAGGTTTTAATACATGAAATACATAGAGACCAATTAGTCAGTGTTAGGATTTGTAGCATACTTGAATAAAAGTGTATGAATGTAATATGTTTAAGGAAAAGCTTCATAAAAGTAGATCATTAACACTTTCTAGGAAATTATTTTTTATATTATATCAGCTTTGGCTTCTTTGAACCTGATGGGAGGAAATCAGTATGTCCTTTTATTTTAGAGTTCAAATACAATATTCACATTTAAAAAAAAATTGACTTGAAGTCGAAATTACATTGTTCTGATAAGCGACTATGCGATGAAGAAAGGTTTATAATGATAGATCATTTGCAGTTGACGAAGATTTTTGTCCTGTATATATTTGTATCATCGTTTTATTATGTCTGGATAATATGTGTAGCATAATATACTAAAAGCCAATATCATACCTTCATATGATAGCTTTACATTAGGACCGTTTAAGATGTTGAAAGAAATAATTAATATTGTCTATAATAAGTATATACCAAATTTAACGTCTTTGTGTAACACCGGGTTATGGCGGTGAAATGTTCTGATATTATCAATTAAGCTGAAATGCATTAGCTACATTAAACATGGGTTTCCATAATACAAATATAACATGACAGTGTAGACAGAGTGTTATTTACAGAGGGATATAATCAGTAATTTCTGTTATCTCGAATAAAACATCAAAACGATATGAATGAAACACTGACAGCGAGTTCCAAGATGTAGATGAATTAATAAATATTTGTGGATGAATAATGCGCTGGGGATAATAATTTTTCACCTTAAGAAATAAAAATCACCAAATAAATAAAAAATAATTATGGAAGACAGATGACGTAGTGAAATTACGAAATTAATGCTCAATGTTAACAACTAAGAACATATTGTCCTGACAGATGACGGTCTATTGTGTATACGGTCACAGAGGGATATACTTATTTGTGACGATTGAGATAATTTGCAGACATCAACCTATTAAAAATACCAAAATACTAAAGTATTGGGGCCATAATGACAGTGGTGGAATGAGATGGTTACATCCAAGTGTTTTAGACGAACAGGTGTAATCAAACTTAATTAAAATATGTTTACACTGAATATTTTGCTTTCGGAATCATCGATGTGAAGCATTGCCCTAGTGTTTACATGTTAACAAGTACGTTATATGAGTCGAAATGCTAAAATGATTGATTGATTTTAACAACTATGCAAAATTTAAGAACGAATGTTTTGAGTATTCACACAGAAACTTATCATGACACCATGAAAAACAAAGTATTTATCGTTATAATCATACTTCGGAATGATTGATATATACCACGGGCAAGCCAGTAGAATGTAAGTTAATTAATGAATAAAAACATATTTTGGGGGTAGGTAAATTTATCCTAGTTTTCACTTAATTTATTTAGATTTTATTACTCTACACAAGTAACATACTTTATATTCCCTTTTGTAATTATACATCATATCACTCACTGTTGTAGTTGGTATCGCTGACTAGACCAATTATTTCTTATAAACGCATTTTTTATAGCATTATAATTGTTTGTAAAATACAATATAATAGGTGTAATTAGGAAACAGTACATCCCCTCGCGTTTTTGTTTTTTTCTTCTTGTCTGTTTTCTGTAGTTCCACTGTCTAGATTGATGCATTTATATATCGATGTTTGTTATGCATGTGTATGTATGCTATACTATAAAACCCTCGTGATCGGACAGGTATCCCCTAACCTTTTCACGTTCAGGTCGGGGATCGATCCCCGGCCGGCTAGGTGAAAGGCCAGCGGTTTTACCACTACACGATCCGATCACTTGCTATAATATGCATGTTTGTATGTATGTGTGCTTGTATGCATGCATATATGGATGTATACAGGCATGCATGTATTTTGCATACATGTACATGTATGTATAATTTGTCATGTTATTTGTCATGCAGCGTAATACTGTGATTTGTCATATTATATAGGTGCTTGCTTTTAGATGTAGGTATGACTTAACAAAACGTAAAGGTTAATGTCTGAGTGTTGTGGGCGAGTGCGTATGAATGTGTTTGTTTGGTGTCAATTTATGTGTGTTATGTAAACTGTTTGAAAATTAAAAAAAAAAGAATAAAGTATTTACATCATGGCCAGTATACTGTTTTACTGTAGCTTGTTAATATCGGCACAGCGTTAGGGAAAATGAAAAATTTAAGGGAAAGTGTCAACTCGATAAGGAACCTGTGTCTATCACCATTAAACTATGTCCATATGATTACTGTGTTTATAGCACAATTAAAATGTCCGATATCTGAAGATTACGGGAATCGAATACTTTAGATTGTTTTAACAAAATTAGGAGGAGGTAAATATAACTGCACATGTTTGAATGGTATATTGTATGCTTTAGATTAGTGAATTATACAGATCCAAAACATTAACATTATTTTTTTCCGTAAATTGACCTAAATCACTCTGATATTCAACGTACGACACAAATAAAATTGTAATCATACGTGAATCATAAAAAATAGCTGTACTTAGTTCCAAAATATGTAAGCAATGGCTACAAAATATTAACAAAACAGTAGTTTTAATTACATGCATTTTTCTAAAAAGTACATCAGTTGATATAATAAGTACTATTTATGATATTTAAATATATTTATAAATTGATATACTATTCTGAATAAATACACACAGTTTATTTGTGTTTATGAATTTTGTATATTGCATATGTAATATAGCGCATAATGACTAAGTTTTTCAATTTTTATAAACACCGAATTATCTCTTTGGAAACTTCATTTGCAAAATGCTGCATTCTTAGTGGAGGCGTTTTTTGACAAATGCTTTTCTTGTTATAAATGTACACATTAGAGATTGTTTTTGACATTTGTTAATGAAATGACATAATTGATATACAAATTAAGGATATTTATTTCAGTGCATATGGTGTTATATCACCCTTGTTGAATTTAAAATAATGCCCTCAGGCTACGCCTTTCGTCATTATTTATTCTACGCGGGCGATCAATAAAGTTCCATTATAATTGATACTTATTTATGACTATTAATATGATAACAACAACGTATCAAATAATGCAACCCTGACAATTTGCATGTATTCTTTAGATTTATATATTTAAAGTTAACTGTACTTACAATATGTATATGGTAAATTTGCATTTTATATTCAAATTTGCATTATATAATACCTCTAATAAAGTCACATCTCCAATCACCCAATCGTTCACTTTCTACCTTGGGTAGAACACATATTCCCGCCGAATAGCCGTTACCATTCCGGCCTTTCACTAATCATATTTGTGTACAGATTATATTTATTACGGACGGCTGCGAGGACCAGCGAGTATACAGGAGATGCCCTGTGACTGGTGTGAAATGTTTATGGCGTGTTTGTCTTTGCAGTATGATTTTTAATGCGATTAAAACTATTACCGGAATATCCCTTCTGTATTGTTGTTGACCAACACGCCGGTTATACGAATCACTGTCAGTGGGTTCAAATACGTTTATGAGTTTATATGACAGTGTATGGATAATAATTATAATTCATCTAGACATGATACCAGTGGTGTTATGGCATAGTTAGATACAAAGTGTACAGACACACAGGTATCATTTAGACAGTTCTCCAAACAATTGGTATGTATCGTGAGAGCTCAAGGTGCAGGTGATGAAGATCGTTTCTGAATTGAACTAAACAGTTAATTTCCCATGTCATTAGTAAATATAAGCGCAAAAATACAAATTAAAGGGCACAATACATCACCGTGTAACTGCAGTAGGATACTCACATTAGACTGAAAGAGAAGAAAAGTAAGGATAGATAATACATTTTAAAGTCTAATAGACAAGTAATACCCATACATTGAATAGTACTATCCATTATTCAAATCATGTGTATTCATGTTTGTATTATGATAAATACATATTTTTTATTTTCAAAGTACGCAACCCTATGCAAGTACAAAAATGTGTATCATATATCCTAACCACGTCATACGTAAAAGCATTACACCATTGTGTTAAATGTGATATAAGACAATATCAACACATTAAACAGCAACTCTCTATTCAAATGGTATGAATTCGTGTTGATGCTATTTTGCTTAAAGGCCCATTTTAGTGTATAATTTTAGGAATTAATTATTATCATGAATTTGTTTATAGGCAGGTTAATATTTCAATTATTTGTAATAAAGGGAAAACGCTTTTCGTCATGAAATAACTATATCGGTGCATTTTCATAGCATCTATACATGTCTTTGCAAGTCAAGTATAAATAAACGCATGTGAGGTGGGAGTGGGTTACGTTTTCATCTATGCCGACGTCTACCTTATCCCTGCACCTTTACCTCACTTTGGTGGGGATTTCACTTACTATATACCATTGGACAAGCGTTCTAATTATCCTTCTATTATGTTACAATACACACACATTGTTTGTATTGTCACGTAACAACGGTAGGTGGATTATGTTCATCGAACTCAGCTTAATTTTGTTAATGTAATGTTTCATCAACCTATTTGTTTGAAGCTTCTTTTAGTAAAGTATGAACACTTTTAATATAATACTAAATATGACGACTATACTCCAGTATAACATCCGTTTTTAGTCCTTTTAATGTGTCTTTTTGTATTTACTGTTTATTTTAATGTTATGGCGGTGAAGTATTCTGAAATTATCAATTGTATTTACTACATTTTAATCAGCATGAATTCGTTAAGAAAACAGAAATGAGTTTATATTATCTGTAATTCTTAGGAAATGTTTCACAAATCAATTTAGTATTAAATAAGGAACGTGCCTGACCTTGTTGGTATCCTATCAAACAATATATTATTCTAAAACAGTTCCAAGGTTTTCATTTTCAAAATGTTCGAATCATTTCTTTGGTATTACATAGCACAATGTGGTTTTCTAAAGTAGAATTCGAGACTCACAATTATTTTACAAAATTCACAAAATTTTAGAAGTTAAATATTCAAACGAATGTTTTGAGGATCCTATATAATCGTCTATCTTATAAACTAATTTTCGGAAGGATTCATGTGGATGCCATTGATGTACTATACACTGTTCATTTACAATGTTGAGATACACTTGTCAAGTGTTTCTTTATATCAATTATTGTAACCGACTATATAATTATTATGCTAATACATGTTTATCTACCACTGTTCTGGAAATAGTTCTTAGGTTTTTTTAACATACAAATGTATCCCACTAGTATGACATAACTCGCGTAGTTCCTTCGAATGGAACATTAAATCGAAATAAACAAAACACTAACAGCGAGTTATACAATGTAAGACATTAACGAGATGACACTGACAGTGAATGAAAAAAAACCCAGGGAAATAGTAATACTACTACCGAGGATTATTTAAAGGGACATGAACCTAAATAAACCATGTAAATTTGAGTAAAATACATATTTAAGACGTGCCAGATACCTTACTAAGTAATAAATATCAATTTTTGTGCAAATGTGTCAAAAAAATAATTATAATGGAAATTCCTTCTTTCTGTATTTTGAACCGGTCCGGTCGAATTTTGTAACGATAGTATAGTAGTGTTGAACTTTAGCGACCTCCCACAATGCACCACATATGTAAACAAAATGGTGGGTCAAAAACGTGGGTGAAGCGAACACAAACGGATTCCGATAGAAAACAGTGTACGTCAAGAGTCAGTAACGTGTGCGATTGGGAAAGTAGGTAAATATAAATGGATCACTGAAATGCAATAGACGGGAGCAACTCCCCACTTTATACTTGCGTGATGTACATATGTGCAATAAGTCAGGAACCTCCATTCGCGGTGCCCTGTCGAATGAAAAGTCTCGTTTGACTTTTGACTTATCATTTTTACGCTAAATACAAATTGTTTTATAACAAATATGGCTTAAACTTCATTTGTCAACCATCGTAAATTAGAAAATAATCTTAAAATGTGGAAAACTTATATTCCTTGTCATGTCAGCAAGTTTGCTGTTCATTATAACCTCGCTTTCGGCCAGCTTTCGTTTTTTGTTCCGAAAATAGAATATGACGGTCTATTTTTATCATTTTTTTGCTAGGTATTCCCCACGTTTCCCTGTCGTTTTAGATGACCAATCGTTGTAATAAAATATACAATAAACATCTGAAAATCATATCAAAGCATACAGAACAAATTATAAAAGGTTCATGTCCCTTTAAATATATGACAATATTGTGTGATATATGCAATGCAAAAGGAGAACAATAAACATTCAAAAGGTCTGGCATTTTACATCCCAACTGACTACCAAATGCGTTCAAGATGGAAGTAACTACATATGTGCCAGAAGAATATTTACAAGACCGGGTGCGAATATATGTAGCTTTGAGGTATATACTATAACTGGGGGAACATATTGACATCCTATTTTCTCTTTAATGATCTATTAGGGTTCTATTGATGAATTAAAGTTTGAACATCATTTAAATTGGCAGACAAATCTGTATTATACCTTATAAACATTAGTTACAAACAAAATGTATTCACTATTAAATTGTTGTGTGTATGCCTATGTTTGTTTAAATGGAAATATACCTGCAGAAATCACTTTATCGTTGCTATTATCGCTGTAGAAAAGTAAAATGAAATTAAAGACCATACTAAAATGGAAACGTATGTATTGTAAGTGTTGTTATTCTCAAATTGTTGATAATCTGTGGTTGTGAATTACAAATTGTTGTTAAAAGTTTCCTATACATTTTAACCTAAATGTGTTGATGTATATTTGGTGTATGTTTGCATTCTATTGAGTTTCAATTAAATATAAAGTGCACTTATTTTTCGAATACCCTATTTCATTTTGGGCTTTGGGTATGTATTAATGGCCATCGAGTAATAATCTCAACATAGATTACAGAGGACTGTCAAATAAAACTAAAAGCAAAACACTTCCAGCAGTTTGTCTTTTTAAGATTTAAAACTATTTGTGGATGGAGAAAAAGTTCATTGAAATACACTTCCACTTCCAAAATGAAGGACAAAAACTTTAAAACCAACTACTAAAGAAAATTGAAAGACTTCATATAAATCATAGATTTAAAGGCAGCTACTTGGGTTTTAATTTTATCGGTGAACAAGGGATAGTATCACACATTTCCTTCATAATTATGTTGTTATTGAACATATATCATTTACAGAAAAAAATACGTTCTTTTACTTTTAAACTTGGAGGTACGTTAACGGTGGTGTAATGTCATGGTTATATGCAATGTTTTTATACATACATGTAAACTGAAACATGATTAAGACAATTTCTCATAAAATGTTTTCCTCTGTGAGACATTGGAAATAAGAGGACAAACTAATATCAAAATTGTAAAAGAGTTATTATGATACAATACATCACCGTGTAACTGTAGTAGGATACTCACACGTTGGAAGAGAAGAAAAGTAAGGATTAGATAACAAACAATAAAGATAAACAGACAGATAATTCCCTGACATTCAACAGAATCACCCACTCTTATAAACATCAGTATGTGTTTTTTGCACTGCTATTTAACTTCCAATAAAATCACAGAATGAGTATTGAAGGAATTCATTTGTAGGCAAGATTAATCAAGAAAACAATTTGCAGTTATTTATATTCACTGAATATGCTGAAGTTATATGTAAAATAAAATCACTATAATGACAGGTAGTAAAGATAAAAGGACGGGCAACATCAAGATATCAGACTGTGTCATTATTAAATACACTTTGAAAAAAAACATCAAAGTGGTTTTAAAATTGTATTTGTTTTTTTTCAAACTATGTAACTTATAATGTTTTTATAAAATTAGTCTTTATCTATATTTATACTAATATCTAAGAGTTGATTGTGTAGCTCTAATTTACAACAGCCATAGGTCAATACATTCAAGTCAAAGCCATGTCATACCTTTGTTCTTTAGCCGGTTTTGCATTATCCAATTTTTATAAACTTCAAACTAAAACTGGAAGCACCAGACTATTATTCCCAAAAAATCTCAAACATGTCCAACATATAATAAATCATAACGTGCACATTAACAAAGTCTTAACAAATTCTACGTTATGGAATTATGTAGTTTTAACAACTCACATAAACGCAAATCGCGACAGTTTTAATTACCTATTTTAAATGAATCAGTTTCTATTAATCAATTCAATTGTAACTGTTGTACCGTTTTTGACAATATTTAGATTTAGATTTATGATTATTACCCATCTATTCTTCTACACAAATAATATATTTATCCCTATTTACGTTTAATATGTTGCAAATTTGTATTCCTCTATGATTCCAAACTTCACTTCAAGCTAGCCAATATTCCCAATATTCCTTACAGAGTATTGTCAAATAATATTACTTATTAAAACAGCAAAAATATCAAATATCCCAGCGTTTTATTATACCTTTATATGATTTAGAATTATTTGTGGACTTAGAATGGGTTCATTGAATCACTCTTCTGCTTTCAAAATGAAGAAAAAGGTTTTAAAACCAATTATTAGGGATACTTACAATAAGCGGTAGACGTATTTGACGGGGATCGATCAGTATACATAATGTTTACTATCACTTTTATAAAATCATTTACTTCTTACATCTTTCGAGGCTGTTTTTCGACACAGTGTTACATATATAAAGAATGTGCCGAACTTAAAGTTATACATGTACATTATTAACTCTTACTTTGAGCGTGATATTTGGGTTTTAACATAAACCAACTGTGGAGAGCGGGGGATTATGCCACGTTTTGCGGCTCCCTGTTTGTGATTAAAATTTTTACCAAGTTGTTATACGATACCATACACTAATGACTATACCAAACCGGAATTTTGTGCGTACTAAACACGTACACTATAGTCATAATATGCTCACTAAACATCATTGATTATGGCACAAAAGATACATTTATGATAGTGGTAGATCGTTTTTGTTTTATCCTAATTCTTCATTCAAGATCTTACCTTAACGAAATGCATCCGATATCATGAGATATTGTCATATTTTCACGCATTTGTCTCAGTTTTATACGAAAATGCAATCCAGGTTACATGTTTGAATACAACTAAAGGAGAACTTATTCTCATTTTCACATACAATTATGGGACATATTGGATTTTTACGCTTTCACTGTTCTATTTTTTATTGGTTTCGATAAACAAATGAAATAATATCGACGTTTTGAAGCGATTTAGCAGTTACCCCTCTCATTTGTTGGGTACGATTTTTACAGAAGTAGATATCAAACAACTAGGGCCGGATCCCGTTACCATACAGTGGGAAGGTGTAGCTTCGACAAACGTGAAAACTTTTGTAAGATCTATGAACTCGGTCAGATTAATATAATAGCAAGCTCCGTGTATATTTTGCGAAGCAAATGAAATAACTCATACAAACAGACTGATATTTAAATATTGAGACAACAAAAATAAGTTTTAAAAATGAGAATGATAAGCAATTTGTTCACAATAGCTTAGAATATTCTTCTATCTGATTGAAGATAAAAGAAGAAAAAAATATATGGATCTAAAATATCTCCTTGGTTTTCGCTTTCAAAATATTCGAATCTTCTCCTTGATAGTGCGTACTGTCGCGAATGGAACATTAAATGGAATGTATGAAACATTGGTGACGAGTTTTACGATGTTTATAGGTGAAAACAAATTGTAGTCAATAGTAATACATTACATTTACAACAACACAACACTCTTTACAACCAATGTGACTTTTCTAAGTAGGATTCGATAATCAGATAAATTAAACACTATTCAATAGAATGTTTGAGGGATCCTACGTTATCGTCTACATGTATTAACTAAAATTTGGGGAGGATTCACTAAGATACCATCAGTTGTTCTAGTGTCCATTTTATAATGTTGCAATACGCAGATGTGTCTTTTGTCAATTATAACAAATGACTTATAATCTCAGCACATTATGTTGATATTTTGTTTTATATTGTATACGTGTTCTGGAAATAATTCTTAGATTTCCGTTTATGGAATGTCCGAGCAGTATGACATAAACCACGTAGTTATTTCGAATGAAACACGAAAACGAAATATACAAAACACTTAAGGGATGTATAAGACGTTAACGAGATAAAACAGTGCGGGAATGAAATATAAATCCAGGAAATACTATGATACCTACCTGATTGTTTAATTATATTACAATATCTTGTAATATATATCACAATATAAAACTATTTTGACATGAATCAATGGTAATTTAAATTGAAATGTATGTTCAAATAATTATTTTCGTGCACGAAGGTATGATATCATCCGGAAATATGACTTCATCATTATACGATTTCCAGAAGACTATTCACGATAACTGGTGCGGATACATGCAACTTTAGATTATATGTGCTATAATGGGGGAACCGTTATCCATATAAATAGAGCCGTGGTGTGTATTTAATGGTCATCGAGTAATGGTATCGACAAAAATAATTACGTATTTTAAATTAATCAGTTTTTATTGATCCTTTTAACTGTTTAGTTTTTATTATATTGACTTTCAATTTATAATCAAAGGCATCTCTTTTTCTTTTACCTTAACATATTTTGGGCTGCGGTGTGTATTAATGGCCTTCGAGAAATGCTTTTGACAGATATCAATCATCCATTTTTGATAATTCCGTTTTCATTTACTCTTCTAAAATGTAATTGTTGTGCCATTTTGGCAATATTTAGCTTACCGATACAGTATATTATCCATTATTATTTCTTCTGTTATGTACGTATTGTTTAACCATCAAAATTGCCGTAAAACGTATCATTAAACACATGTGGATTATTAAGAGTGGGGGAGGGTTACGGATTCATGGCATTATCTACTCTATCAGCTAACTTTGTTTTGTTTGGTTGGTTAGTTTTTTTCTGTTATTCTTTTTCTATGATTTTTTTTGTGGAATTACAGGATTATTTTATTGATTGCATTGTGATTTTTCGTTTACTGTATTAATCAGTCTAAAACTGTATTAAGTATGTGTCTTGTCGATGAAACATGCATAAGACTATTATATTTGAAAAAAATACCACCCTTTCGTGATGTATACAGAGATTAGTCCTGGTTTCTTGATGAATACCAGGAAAACATGTAAGAAAGTGTTTTCTTATGATGTTTAATATATTAATCTTTCTAAATTTATATCAATACTGAGTCTTGTCGATTAGAATTCATAATGCATATTACATTGTATATATTTATTTAAAACGATTGTTTTACTGAAACATACAATACTGTAAAAAGATGTAAAGAAAATAATAACATATCATTCAAATACCAAAACTTAATATTTTAAAGATGCTCCACCTCTGACAAAAAGTATTCACTATAAAAACAGGAGCAGACGATTTAGTATTTTTCTTCAGTTACAAAAGTTACTTACTTTACACCATTACCACCATTGAAAAGTTTGAGCTTCTAATTTTACTTCAAGTTAAAGATATGAAAAATAATTAATTGCATCCCGAAAAAATTCCGTGACACTATATCCTATATGGAATGAACAACTGATGGCGCATGCACCAAACGCAAAAAAAATAATTTTATATTTTTTTGTGTGTGTTAATTAGACATATTTATACACGATTAAACACCAATTATTGTTCAAATGATTAATATCGTTTATGCTCTGTCGGCGGTGGAGCACCTTTGAAATATAAGGTTTGCATAAGTTCACAATAAAACATTCGCTATTTGAGGTGAATAAATATAAAAGATTAGAACGCCAATGCAATAATAATAATTATTTACTTGTTAGACATGTATTACACTGTTTTCATATGTGGCAGCCATGTCATACCTTTCCTGCGGTGCAGACTTGATGCGTTTTGACCCTAACTTATTGAGATATCGCAGGTATATGTTGTAAACTCTCTCATTATGTATTAATGATTTTTAAATTGTATTTGAAATAAAAAAGGTTCATATATCTATTTACATTTAATGAAACGTATTATGCATAGCGTGTAAACTAATAGCGACTTGAGTATAATTGTTTACTGGAAATTGAATTACGTCATAAAGCGTATTACAAAAATGGCCATTTGCTTGGAAGGTTAAGGTAAAAGAGTTGGTAAAATGACTTCTGTATTTACGATATTAAATCAATGACAAGGTACTTTTTTCGAATAATTCAAACGATTAAGAAGGTATATATAGTCACCGGCATGTAATGTATTTGTACGATGTGGTATATATTAATAAAAATGATAAATTTGTCTGCATTCAACTCGAACATAATAAAGTGACACATCCTTAAGTCGAACTGTAAGGAAACCAGTTAATAGTTCGTTCGAGGAATAATGGGTATCCATCCAAGGCAGGTCATTCAGCCAAATACTAAAATTATGATAAACCAAGTAGATCAATGACATATCGACAATTGTGTATCGAGATGCCTGGTATAATTAATGTGTATTTGATAGAAAGGGATATATTTCTGTTTATATAATGAGGGGTATTTGACGACTAGCGGTTCGAGCTATCCAATGTTTTGTTACATGGAACACAACGGGACCAACGGTCGGGTCCATGCAATTTATAAAAATAATGCCAGTTCGAGTTAGGAGGAGTAAATCTGTATATATAAGCGTATCACCTATACAAACTATTTGTTTCTTATGTACTATTATATTAAGTAGATATAATTACTTTAACTTTAAATTAATTCATTCATTTGAAACAAACTGTAAGCTGGATATCGTTACAATACAATAGCCTGATAACAAAAACAACCACAGTATAATAGTGTCATTAAATCGTTCAGATGATTGATTTGATATCTACTTTAACGGTTGGCTATACATATGATTCAATATCAATCGGTGATGAAGCATGATAGGTAAGATACACTATGTATAATTAATAATTGGTGTTATGCAATATTTAGTAAATATATAATGTGTATTAATTATTAGATATCCGGGGATGCCTAAATAGTGTACCTAATCAGTAGGACAGCTACAACTTCAACGATAGAAACCAGGTTTGATAGCATATGAGCCATTGCAATGTTAATAAAAAAGAAATAAAATGTTTCAGTCCGATAACAAAAACATCCACACACTATAATAATATCATTAACTCATTAATTTTACATCTACCTTAACGGTGTGCTATACATACAATCCAATATCAATCGATGATGAAGAGTGCCAATGTGATTCTGATAGTCACATTCAAGGATTGATTTATTGGTTTATTTTATCAAGAACAAATATTTTTGTGTGAATATCCAATGTTATATTAGATATTGTTGGAGTTTTATGCAAAGAATATAATAATAGGACTTGTGGAATATTCCACTAATTTGTTTGCTTTAATATCGGGAAATTTTATTGGGCACTATTTACATAATCATAAACTTTTCATGGTCATTGTATTATGTCTTTGCTTGTTATTAAGGAAGGGACGGATGTCTAGTGTTTACATGCAGACAAGTACCTTATATGGGTCAGAATGAAGAATGCTAAATTTTTGTATTGATTTTTAACATTGTTAATACGGTCATGTCATGAGTATAGAAAACGAAGTAGTACTTGTTATTAGCATAGAATAGTTTACACATATAAAAATGTATATACCAGGGTAAAACCAGTAGGATGCAGATGTATGTCCATTTGAATGAATTAAGACAGATTCTGGGGGTAGGTGAATATAACACACATTAATAAACACAAAAAAAGATTTCAATACATCACCGTGTAACTGTAGTATTATACTCACAAGGTCCCCCCAAAAAAAAGAAAAAAAAATCCGTAAGAATTAGGTCACACAAACTAAAGGTAAATAGACAGGTACTATCAAGACATTAAACAGCAACTCTCCATTCAAATCGCATGAATTCGTGTTGATGCTTTTTTGCTAATAGTCCCATGTTACGGTGTAATTTAAGGAAATAATATTTTTTTTATTAATTTGTTAATAGGTAGATTCATATTTCAATTATGAGTAATAAAGGGAAAACGCTTTTCGTCATGCAATATCTCTATCGGTGCATCATTATACAATTGTAGCATCTATACATGTCTTTGCAAGTCAAGTATAAATAAAAGCATGTAATATGGAAGAAGGTTATGCTTTCATCTATGCCGTCGTCTACCTTGTCCCTATACGTGTAGCTCACTTTGATGGAGGATTTCACTTACTATATATCACACATTGTTTTTATTGTCACGTACCATTACGGAAGGTCGATTATGTTAATTGAATTCATCATAATTATGTTAATGTAATGTTCCATCAATGTATTTGTTTAAAACGTCTTTAATGTAAAGTATATACACTTATAAAAGTATTCTGAATAGGACGACTATACTCCAGTATAACATCAGTTATTAGTCATTTTAGTGCGCCTTTTTATTTAATGTATTTTTATTTGCTTGAGTTCGTTAAAGATGCTCCACCGCCGACAGAGCATAAATGATATTCATGATTTGAACAATAATTGGTGTTAATCGTGTATATATATGTCTGGTTCACACAAAAAATAATATAAAATAAATTATTTTACCTTTGTTGCATTCGTAATCAGTGCTTCGTTCCATATAGGATATAGTTCAGAGGAATTTTTTCGGGATGCAATTAATTATTTTTCATATTTTTAACTTGTAGTAAAATCAGAAGCTCAAACTTTTCGATGGTGGTAATGGTGTACAGTAAATAACTTTTGTAACTGAAGAAAAATACTAAATCGTCTGCTTCTATTTTTGATAGTGAAAAAATACCATTCGTCAGCGGTGGAGCATCTTTAAGAAAACAGAAATGAGTTCATATTATATGTAATTCTTAGAAAACGTTCCACAAATCAATTTAGTATCCAATTAGGAACATGTCTGACCTTGGCAATATCCTATCAAACAAGATATTATTATAAAAAAGGTCTTAGGTTTCCATTTTCAAAATGTTCGAATGTTTTCTATAGTAGAATTCGAAACTCATATTAATTAAAATTTTAAAATTAATTTGTAATTCAAATGAATGAAAATCGTCAAGTTTATAAACTAACCTTTAGGAGGATTCAAGTACATGCCATTGATGTACTAGGCATTGTTCATTCACAATGTTGAGATAAAGTTAAGAAGTGTTTTCATATCAATTATGGTCACCGGCTTTAGTATAATTATTATGCTAATACATGTTTATCTTCCAGTATTCTGGAAATAGTTCGTTGGTTTTTGTTTTTGAAATACAAATGTATCCAACTGGTATGATATAAATCGCGTAGTTCCTTCGAATGGAGCATTTAATCGAAATATACAAAACACTAACAGCGAGTTATACAATGTACGACGTTAACGAGATAACAGTGACAGCGAATAAAGAATACACGCACAGAAATAGTAGTACTGTTCCAAATGGTTGTTTAAATATATGACAATATTGTGTAATATATAACAATGCAAAAGCAGAACAATAAAAACACCATACAAAATGTCTGCTATTATACAGTTTTTCACTTCTCCTGTTCTGCGATCGACACATTTACACATGACAAACGTTAAAACAAAACACGTTGTTTTATTATGTTATTGATACTATTTCACATTTTTAATACCGTTTGATTAAGTTTATGCCAAGCGATTACCTACTCTTTGAGCTAGCGCAAAGTCATAACATCAGTTATTTCCAAATGCATCCCTGGTACCTTAATACGGTGTATAGTATATATCAATTTTGAGTTCGCCGAATGCAATGCGTTTTAACGCAGTGTTATGGAAGTGAAGTGATTTGCTATTATTAATTAAACTGCAATTCATGACCTGCATTAAACATGGCCTGTTATAACTCAGAGGTGTCATGACAGTGAAGACAAAGTGACATTTATACCGTATATAGGCTGTTGTTTCATTGCAAACTTCCTCGAATAACACATCAAAACGATATGTATGGAACACTGCCAGAGAGTTCAAAGACGCTGATGAGTTATTAAACATGTTTGAATGAATAATGAACGAATGATAATACATGTTTAATTAAAGAAACAAATATACCAAATAAAAGAGTAATTTTGGTTAGTAATAAGTCAGATGATGTTATCAAATTAGTTTAGATATAATTAATGCTCAGCATTTAGAAGAAGGAATAAATGTATCCGCTGATAGAGGGCGGTCTGCTATGTATGCGGTGACAGAGGGATACACATATATGTATAGTCAATTATGACAATTGTTTGTTACTATAATTGTAAAGAGATAGTTTGCAGACATTTACCAATTAAAAATACTTAAGTGCTGGGGCCATAATTACAGTGGTTTAATGACGTGATTGCATCCAAAATTAACAGACATACAGATTGATCAAACTTAATTAAAATATGATTACACTGAAGAACTCGCTATTGGAAACATCAGTGTGAAGCATTTCCCTAGTGTTTACATACACACAAGTACCTAATATGGGTCAGAATGAAGAATGATAAAATGATATTTTATAAAAAATACATCTCAATTGATTAAGCTTACTTTAAGCAAATAAACACTTGCAAAATAACAGTGGAGAGTATCCATACTTTTGAAGTGTTTAATAAATAAATAATTTGATTCATATTTTAATTTATAACGGCAATGCTGGATTCAAAATAACCGCATTTTGAAATCCAACATTGCTATAAAAGTTCAAGTTTGTTTCCATATTTATCTGTAAAATCAGTAACACTCTTCAACGTTTACATCCGATATTATTGATACATTATTAGGCTTTTCACCAAATGGTGAAAAGACCTGTTGTTTTCGTTTCTATTATTATTATTAATTACAAGCTAACCGATACTTACATTATATATATGATTGGCTCTAAGGTAAAATATGTGTTTTCGTTTTAAAATCAATACAGTGTATATAACAATAATGACAATAAAAAAGCTAACCGAATTTATAACATATATATAATATATATAATTCATTTTTCACAAAAATTATACGGGCATCCACTTGAAACATCATGATATAACACGTGCATATAAAAAGGTCTCCATACTTTCAAATGACATACGTATCAAATTACTGTAAACGTTTCTGTCATAATTTTCGTGCCCTGTGTTTTGGCTGAGGTGATCAAGATTGAATTTACGGTTTCGGAATAGCAGTTGAGACTGCTTTTTTACACATGTTCAAAGGAATTTAACTGTCGAAAACAGATATATCTAGAATTAATATCCCAGGAAAAGTTACATATATAAGATCGAGAGCATCGTGGGTAGCGATATGCCAAGGTCGTCTCCTTGCAGGCGGTGTACGGGACTCGCAAATTATTTAGTCTAGATGAAATAAATGATTATTCTAATTACTGGTTTATGTAGATAATGAATGTATTGGAATATTTTCCAACGTTGGACATTTTTATTGTGCTATAATTAATATCGCTGCTGCTATCGTTTGTGCGATGAGATGAGATGAGATGAGGAGGTTTTCAGAGTCATCTCTGTTTTCCCTGTCGACACCAAAATAAAACTTGTATTTGTATAGACGCGA